>LPNX010558604.1:0-19637 GCA_001517045.1 Pseudotsuga menziesii
TAATATTTTGATAATTTAAAGTACCTTTAGTGAGACTTGATCTCCCGACAATTTATACTAAAAAAATATTTTTTATATTTAATAAAATTTTATAGAATACCTAATATAAATATATAAATATGGCTATATATATTTAAAAAAAATAAAATTAAAATACTATTTTTAAATATATTATAAAATATTATAAAATAACTCCACTAGTTCAACAAAAATTGGGTCACACTTCCATTAAACGTAAAATGTTTGACATATATTATCTACTAAACAATTGGGTCACACTTCCATTAAACGTAAAGCATAATAAGTACATCACATAATAATACAAAATCAATCCCAAAGTGTGCAAAAGAAATTAATAATACTAAGGGTCTCTACATACAATGCTTGTTCATTTTCCTTGCTCCCTCTAGACATAGCATCAAAAATTAAAAAAAGACAAATGGGGAGAAAACGGACGTATGACCATAAATAAATATCATAGAAAGAATCATATCCAACCCCCTAATCCATTTTCCCTCAAGGCGACCACCGTTCTCTATCACAAATAGACGCGGGCAGAGATGCCTACTCTCGAGACTCAAACACCGACATCTAGATTCAAGAAAGACACAACACACCAAACAAGAAGATGTGATCCATCTTCAAAGCACGAAATGAGAAGACGGACCAGCAAGCGGAAATTCCATGGCCATGGAAAGAGGAGAGGAAATTGCGGAACCAGAAATGCCATAAATGCTGAAATGAAAAGATTGTGATTGTGATTGCCCGACTGCCATTGTTGGTTCTCTCCATTTGTTGGTTCTCTCCATTCCCTATTCAATCCAAATTGTACAAAAGTTTTAAAAGGAAACAACATAAAGCAATTCAATCTGAAGCTTAAAAAAGAAACAACCTAAAGCACAGGTTAAACAAGAAAAATGGAAATGAATTTATACATAAAAATATATATTATATATTTGTCAAAATAGGTTGTTTTAAATTGTGTTTTTTCCAAGGTGTAAATGAAAAAATTATGGAATCTCTATTTATTGAAATATAAATTATATATTTTGTTATAATTTATTGAAATTTAGATTATATATTTTGTTAAAATATAGCTTTTTAAATTGTTTTTTCTAAATATAGAAAAAAACATGGTGGATTCTTTCTATATTAATGGTTTTTTTTCATTGTAAAAAAATATGTAATTTGTTATTCATAAGAATCAAAATTACATCATAGTTGTTTATGTAAAATCCCCTTCAAAGGAGGATAGAAGACAATATTGAAGCCCTAGGCAAAACATTACATTAATATCCAAAAATAAACAAGAGGGATTCTACCCGTGAACCTGTAGAAAGGAAAAATGCGGAAAAGACAAAATAACTGTGAGACAAAAAATAGCAGGGCTCCGGAGAGTTGTCGTGCAGATACAACCTAAAACAGTCCAAGGCAAAACCAGAATGGAGAAACTAGAAGCAGATAAAGCGACCTTCAGTGTTCATGATTATGTTTGAGTACTAATTACATAATTAGTGAAGAATACCAGGGCAGTCTCCTATCGCAAGATTTGATAGGTACTTTTCCTCGTCAGAATTGAACTCCCTGTACAGGTGCCTGAAGGATAAAGAAAGAAAACAATTCTTTAGGAGCCCAATCCTTTTCAACCAACAATCATATATAACTCAGTGACTGCAACTTGGTGAGACCTCTGGCCCAATCAATTATCATGACCTTTGATTTGCCAAAAATATAAAGCTAAAGATTTTTTTTTTTTGAGAACCATAAAAGCCCCCATAAGGCTAAAAGTTCATGCAATTTCTTTGTTGGATCTCTGAAGATCGAGGTGCATGGCACTAATATTACTAATAGAAGGTAGAAAATTTACAAAAATTACACTTCATTGCCAAATTTGCAATTTTCCATGACACAATTAAAAATGACTAACATAAATGACTAATTGATATTCTTCTAGCTAGTCATTTTTTATGTCGTGACTAAATTAGTCATTTATTTTAGTCATTTTTAACTCTGTCACTTATTATTTAGTCATATTCGTTAAATGGTGACTAAATTAGTCGTTAATTTTAGTCGTTTATAGTTGGGTCAATCAAAATTGCTCATATTTAGTAGTAAATCACTTGAAAAACCTATGGTGACTAGAATTTTTAGTCACCTAGTAACTAATTCCTCATTTTGTACTAGTGACAACAACTAAATAATTTATAAACAAATAACTCCAAACTAAAAATGATACTATCAAAAACTACTTAAAAGGTTATGATGCAAAGAAAACTTAAATAAGTGAATGGAAAACTAAGTGAGAGAAACAAGTAGAAAACTTAATAAAGAAACTGAATTCTATCCTACAAGTCTCTGTTGGTAATCACATATTGAAAAATGAAACTATTCCTAAAGACAACACTACTAATCCTAAGTTTTACATGCAAATGGATAAATTAATCCAAAAGCATAATTATAAAACAATACAACAGTAAGAAGAATCAGAAACAAATAAAAGAAACAAAACACACCCTAACTTAAAAGCATGTTCAAAGGGAAAAGAGGTAGAGAAAAGAATAAAACTTTAATAAATAACCTAAAACAATCAAACTTATAGTCTAAATAATAAATAAAACTGTTATATAACTATTACAGTCAAAGCATGCATCAAATGCTAAAGAACCATAACTTAAAACAATTTTAAAACACATTAAAAACACTAAAAACAGAACTGTGGGCTGAATGACAGACTGAATTGCAGGTCTGCAAAATAGACTAGAAAACAAAATGGAAGGAAGGTCAGAATGATACGCTGAACAGACTATCTGAATGACGGTTTGTATAAAGAAAACAATATAAAATAACCTAAATGATCTACTTCTCAGCTGATTCTATGCATATGAAGATGCAATGCATAACGAACAGTAAATAAACCTATTTAACCATCAAATTTAGTAGTAAAATAAACTTAAACAAATTCATGAACATCAAGAATCATTGTTTATTAATAAACAAACTGAAATTCAAATTGCATAATCTTATAACAGAGAAGAAATAAACAAAACTTAGTCTATTTAAATTGATAAAAACAATCTACTCTATCTTCATATGAACAAAACTAAATAGTAAGTTCGAAATGAAATGACAAAAACAAATGGAAAACAACTATGCGCGCAATATAGCTATTTAATTCTAGAAATAAAATGCATTGCAGAAAGAAAATGAAAAAAACATTTATAGTAACTTAATGAAATAAACAAACTAGAAATCAAAACTGAATTAGCTATAAAGAAAAATCACGAAAACAAGAAAAGAAAACCTCCAGTTGATGAGGAGCCCTCTCAGCAATCAGGGGTGACTCTCAGCTAATGCTTACACAAACTAAATCATGAACTGCAGAATGTAGAACTTCTATTAAAAATATTGAACAATATTACAATGTTCTTCTCTCAGAAAATTGACTGTCTAACTAATGAAAATGATCCACACCCAACACTCACGCAGAGGCTGGTATTTATATTGTTTACAAGAGATGAGCAAGTCAACCCTTTAGTGGTCGACTACTCTCTAAATTTAGTCAATCATAAAGGCTGTTAATAAATCAAATCCCAACGCATAGGTATCTTCCTTCTCTTTCACGAGTCTGGTTCTCTTCATCGTGATATGGCATGTGGGCTCCTTCCTATTAATTCTTGCACATGATCTAGGAACTAGGAATCAAAATCATCAAAGAATAATTGACAAATACTCATGAATTGGAAATAACTATATTTTCCAAAATAGGTTTCCTCTCTATATATTATATAAACAATAAAGGATTACAATTTCCATGCATAGAAATAGCTTAACTCCATGAAGAATTCGAATACCTAAGGGACAATTCGAATTCAGTGAGTGAGTCTAGCTTAACTGACTCTTTACCATGCAATCTCACTCAGTTAACCACTTGACCAAAACCCTAATTGACTCACCAAACCCTAACTGAAGTTGGAGTGCAATAAATGACTGAATCTCAACTAAAGGAGATCAAACACATGTCATAGCAATCCAATCATCAAGTGCTAGTACTGCATGACTCCAATAAACCTTGATGAGGTTAACTGAAGCTGAACTGACCATCAGAAGTTGGTGAAGGCGACTTGTTGACTCCAGTTCATTAAATAATCATAAAATAATCATAAAATAATATATTTAATGAATGGAGGCGCCTTAACTGACTGTAACTGATTGGTTGAACTGATTGTAACCACCAGTTAGCAGTTAGGTGCATTAATGTCACACAGATCACCCCTGGAGTGCTCCAGTTAGCCTCCTTGACTCTAGGAGAAGGCTAAGTTAGCCTCCTTGACTGTAGGTAGGCGTGGGAGTGACTGGGATGATGGTAATTAATGCTCCACTGATGTCAATTAAACTTAGGATAGTGGTTTAACTAGGCCAATTTGACCAAAGGAGTGAGTATGAAGGTAAATGTCTCCAACACCCCCCCTTAAGCTATACTCAGGAATATTTAGAAAACATAGATGCATAAAATGCTAGGGCCCTCGAAACAAAGGCCATAGGTCACCCTGTACAATAAATTAACTGCTTAATATAACCAAGGAAACGGGGAAAAACCTCATGGGAAAAAATACCCCCCCTCAAACTAAGCAGTAAATCAAGAATTGGTTCTTCTATGCAGCAGCATCCTGAGAATTTGCATGTGAACCTCTGAATCCAAACTAAATGAATATGTCTGGAGGAATCTTCCACTTTGGAAGAAAAACAATGCACTCAACTGAATCAGAAATATAAACAGATGCATGGTGAAAACTGGACCCATGTAGAGCAACTGAAATCATCTGAAGAGAGAGCAAAGGTTCTTGAGGATTCGAACCATGTGTGGAACACTCAGGAAAATGATATGTTGTATCCCTGAACAGCAAACCATGAGTGGTAAAATCAGCCCCAAATCTTAGGAGCAAGTGTCCATGCGGATGCAGAATGTCTTCCTCTTTACTAGTTCTGTGAGGAGATGAGCATGTGACCAAAGGTAGAGAATCCCTGGGAATCTGGAGAGCGAATTATTGAGATCCATAATCTGATATAGATTCTGAAATAGCTAATGAATCACAAAATAAAATATCAACAACCTCATAAGAGGAAACTAACACCAAATCCCCATCAGCAAAATTGAAGAAGAACTGCGGTACTTGATTTTTCACATCGGAATTGGTGAGACCAGCTACAAGCATGGCTGAAATCTCTTGAATTTTAAAATATGAAAAAAATAATATAAGATCAGAATGTGAATCATATCTAAATAAGTTCAAAACAGGTCCAAAACTGTGAAATGAAATCAAATCCCCAGCAGCAGTTTTGTAGGAGACTTGCGGTACTTGTTTCTTCACACCATTGATGAGAACAGCTACAAGCAATACTGAAGGTTTATGAACCTGAAATTTTGAACCAAGAAATATCAGATCAGATCCAAATAAGATCATATCAGATCCAATAAGGTTCATATCAGATCCAAAATTATGGTCAACCAAGACGGTAGATGCACAGTTTTCTTCTTCTTCAAAATTCTGAATTTTGGTGCATGCAATCCTGCAGGAATTTGCTGGAAGATATAGATCATGGGGAGTGAATGTATCACTATGGTAATCTGATATTTCTTCCAAAATATCCAAGGTATCACATATTTGCAAACCAGTAGCAACATTAGAGGAATAAAATTCAAATTTCTCCTCACTTTCGGAAGCAATTACTGGTAAATTTTGCACAGAATTCAAAGGAAAATCACCGTTGAATGTTTGCATGGAAGTGCAGCAGTATTTTTCTTCAATTTCAGAGATTTGAATGTCTTCTTCTGTTTCAGAAATATGAGAAGATGAGATATCAGAGATCTCATGAACTTCTGGAGCATCAGGAGAAGGAGTCACTTCATGGAGACTTTCTTCAATTCGAATTGAATGTGTAGAAGATTATGCTTCATCTTCATCTTGAACAACTTCATCAGAGAGAGTAGAGGATGAGAGTTTTGAGTGAAGAAATCTTGTGGTGCTGGCTATGATCTCCAAAGTACTATTATGATCCTCATTGTGCTTGCCAAAGGTTCTGTCCAATATTGGCTAGAAATTCTTTGGGTATTCAGCATAACTAGGAATAAGGTAGTACAAGCTATCATCAAGGGCCAAACACATTGATCCAAAAGCTATGTCAATGTCATTTATCCAGTCATTCTCATTCTCATAAGTCTCTCTTCCAATTCCAATAGACACCTCATAGAGACCTCGTCTCTTGAGATATGCAATCATCTTCAACTTCCATTCTGAATAGCTTGTGAATGGGGTGAGAGGAGGGATTGATGAGTCCATTCGAAGTTGTACCTGTTAAGACCTGCAAATCAAAACAAAAGGGGCACTGTAAGGTCGAACAACCTGCACATTTAGGCTTTCATCACACCCAGCATAGTCAATCAAGCTTGATCAACAAGTTCTTTACTTGGGGTATTAAGTGGTAAGCCTTGGCTTCTGGTGCAGTGCTGGATTTTTGAGCTATTGCTCAAATTTCATGGAGAAATTTGTCAAAAATCTTGTTTTTGAGAGGTTGATATTCATCCCTCCGTAAGCTCTGATACCATATTAATTCTTGCACATGATCTAGGAACTAGGAATCAAAATCATCAAAGAATAATTGACAAATACTCATGAATTGGAAATAACTGGATTTTCCAAATAGGTTTCCTCTCTATATATTATATAAACAATAAAGGATTACAATTTCCATGCATAGAAATAGCTTAACTCCATGAAGAATTCGAATACCTAAGGGACAATTCGAATTCAGTGAGTGAGTCTAGCTTACCTGACTCTTTGCCATGCAATCTCACTCAGTTAACCACTTGAGAAAAACCCTAATTGACTCACCAAACCCTAACTGAAGTTGGAGTGCAATAAATGACTGAATCTCAACTGAAGGAGATCAAACACATGTCATAGCAATCCAATCATCAAGTGCTAGTACTGCATGACTCTGATAAACCCTGATGAGGTTAACTGAAGCTGAACTGACCATCAGAAGTTGGTGAAGGCACCTTGTTGACTCCAGTTAATTAAATAATAATAAAATAATCATAAAATAATATATTTAATGAATGGAGGCACCTTAACTGACTGTAACTGATTGGTTGAACTGATTGTAACCACCAGTTAGCAGTTAGGTGCATTAATATCACACAGATCACCCCTGGAGTGCTCCAGTTAGCCTCCTTGACTCTAGGAAAAGGCTAAGTTAGCCTCCTTGACTATAGGTAGGCATGGGAGTGACTGGGATGATGGTAATTAATGCTCCACTGATGTCAATTAAACTTAGGATAGTGGTTTAACTAGGCCAATTTGACCAAAGGAGTGAGTATGAAGGTAAATTTCTCCAACACTTCCTAATCCTGGCTGATGGAATGGTGTCAAGCAAAGGCAGCATACACGGTAGGTCTTCTAGAATGGAGACATTCCACCCTTTAAACACATGGGTAGTAGGTAGGTTACAAATCTGTTCCATCGTTTAATGCATGAGATTGGTTATTAACAGCGCGCAGACTGATTAACGATCTGGACGAAAAGCTGGACAACGAGCTGGAAGGTGAGATACGTCGTGAGCTGGAAAACGAGATGGATCGTGAGCTGGATAGCGAGCTAGATCATGAGCTGGACATCGAGCTGCGTCGTAAGATGGATAGCGAGTTGGATGTGTTGTCTGTTTGTTTGTTTGTTTGCGTACTTGTTATTAATTCACCCAAACAGACTATATAACCTGCAAACGAATATATACATTAAGTAACATATCACATATGTTTTAAATAATGTTAATTTAAATCAATAATATCATAAAATGATAATAATAAATGGATTATATATAAAATTTTAATTTATTCATACCTTGGGCTAAATGGTGATCTGCGTGGCAGAAAATACTTAAAAAGATAACAAAACATATGTTTAAATTAGTAATTTAATTGCCAAAAATGATAATAAATCTGGGCTCAACAATACTTGTTGCCTTACTCCAAGCATGAGAGGCTAAAGGATATCGTTTCTATTAGAGATGATCCTGATGGTCTAGTCGAATGACCACATGTAGATAGTTAGGTATGTGGTAGTAAGGTATTTTGGTTTCATGGTCTCATTGATTATTTATAGCTTGACAGATTGACCACTTGATAGATTGATAAATTGAATAGACTTCTACAACTTGATAAATTGCACAAGCTTCATCATGGATTTGTTGTATTATATTCATACTTACATGAATCATGCCATATATCCCAAGACTATTATCGGTCACTCTATCTGGGATATGTCTATTGCATCTGCCTTGAATCTCGAAGTTGGTCCTATAAGGATATCTCCTTGAATATGATAACTTGGTTCTCCACAGGAGGCAGTGAACCTATCTCTAATTTCTAGGGCTTAATCAAGAGCTCGAGTCGTGCATAAAAGCTTTCTGAATTTTCTAGAGAGCTTAGAAGGAGTCATGTAGTTAAGGGGTGGTAATCCTAGCCTAATAACCATGGTCAATCCTAGATTACAAACCCTATAGCCATTCCTAGTAACTCTAGTTTGCACTGTAATCAATAGTTTGCATTCTAAACGATAGAAACCCTGGTTTGGATCCTAGAGGTAGGAATTCTATGCCTGGGTAGGGATTCAATAGGTGTCCGTGAAAGCTTGAAGGATGTGGGCTTCAATGTGCCATACAATGATGGTTGTGGCTCAGATCGATGAATCATCGACTACATTGGATTCAGGACATCAGGATAGTGTTAGGGTAGGCCCTCTACTCTGGGTCCATGGATACAAGATCCTATTTTAGGTCAATTTTGGAAACTAGGGTTTTGCTCAGTAAGGGAATGTGAAATTTTTGCACATAGGGGTCAAATTTGCAAATTCTTTGACCGTGAATGTGTGGCTAGCGTTCCCACATGGGACCTCCCTAAACACGCTTCCATGACGCACGAGAACCCCATTTTAATACACGGTTTCTATTCTATACCTCAGGTAGGGATTAACCAGGTGTCCCTAGAATCCTGTAGGAGGTGGGATTTAATGTGCCATATAATGATGGTCTTGGCTCGGATTGTTGAACCATCAACTCCATTGGATTTAGGACATCAGCATAGTGTTAGGGGTGCCCCTCTACTCTGGGTCCATGGACAAACGATCCTATTTTAGGTCAATTTTGGAAACTAGGGTTTTGCTCAGTAAGGGAATGTAAAATTTTTGCACATAGGGGTCAACTTTGCAAATTCCTTGACTGTGAACATGTGGCTAGTGTTCCCACATGGAACCTCTATAAACACTCTTGCATGACCCTCTGTAACCCCATTTTGATGCATGGTTTCCATTCTATGCCTCGGGTAGGGATTCAATTAATGTCCTTGAAAGCCTGTAGGAGGTGGGATTCAGCGTGCCATAGAATGATGACCATGGATCCGATCAATGAACCGTCGACTCCGTTGGATTCAGGACATTGGGATAGTGCTAGGGGTGGCCCTCTACTCTGGGTACATGGAAAAGGGATCCTATTTTAGGTCAGTTTTGAAAACTAGGGTTTTGCTCAATAAGGGAATGTGAAATTTTTGTACATAAGGGTCAACTTTTCAAATTCCTCGACCGTGAACATGTGGCTAGTGATCCCACATGGAACCTACCTAAACATGCTTGCATGACCCACCAAAACCCTATTTTATGCAAGGTTTCCATTCTATGCACGAAGTAGGGATTCAACGGGTGTCCTTGAAAGCCTGTAGGAGGTGGGCTTCAACGTGCCATAGAATGATAGTTGTGGCTCAGATCGACGAACCGTCGACTCTGTTGGGTTTAGGACATTGGGATAGTGCTATTTGTGGCCCTCTACTCTAGGTCCATGGATAAGGGATTCTGTTTTAGGTCAATTTTGGAAACTAGGATTTTTGCTCAGTAAGGGAATGTGAAATTTTTGCACATAGGGGTCAACTTTGACAATTCCTTGACCGTAAACGTGTGGCTATCAATCCCACATGGAAAATCCATAAACATGCTTGCATGACCTACTGGAACCCATTTTTGATGCATGATTTCCATTCTATGCCTCAGGTAGGGATTCAACAGGTGTCCTCGAAATCCTGTAAGAGGTGGGATTCATCGTGTCATAGAATGATGGTCGTGGATCGGATCGACGAACCGTCAACACCATTGGATTTAGGAAATCATGATAGTGTTATGGGTGGCCCTCTACTCTAGTTCCATGGACAAGGTATCATGTTTTAGGACAATTTTTGAAACTAGGGTTTTTCTTAGTAAGTGACTATGAAATTTTTGCAGATAGGGGTCAAGTTTGAAAATTACTCGACTGTGAACGTGTGGCTAGTGTTCCCACATGGAACCTACCTAAACACACTTTCATGACCCACCAAAACACCATTTTGATGCACGGTCTCCATTCTATGCCCTGGGTAGGGATTCAATAGGTGTCCTTGAAAGCTTGTAGGAGGTGGGCTTCAACGTGCCCTAGAATGATGGTCGTGGCTCGAATCAATGAACCGTCGACTCCATTGGATTCAAGACATCAGGATAGTGCTAGGGTTGGCCCTCTACTCTGGTTCCATGGATAAGGGATCTTGTTTTAGGTCAATTTTGGAAACTTGGGTTTCGCTTAGTAAGGGAATGTGAATTTTTTGCACATAGGGGTCAACTTTGTAAATTCCTCGACCGTGAACATGTGGCTAGAGTTCCCACATGGACCCCGCCTAAACATTCTTTCATGGCCCATGGAAACCCCATTTTGATGCACGATTTCCATTCTATGCCCTGCGTAGGGATTCAATAGGTATCCCTGAAAGCTTGTAGGAGGTGGGCTTCAATGTGCCATAGAATGATCACCGTGGCTCGGATTGATGAATCGACAACTCTGTTCTATTCAAGACATATGGATAGTGCTAGGGTGGCCCTCTACTCTTGGTCCATGGACAAGGGATCATGTTTTAGGTCAATTTTGGAAACTAGGGTTTTGCTTAGTAAGGGAATGTGAAAGTTTTTCACATAGGGGTCAACTTTGAAAATTCCTCAACTGTGAACATGTGGCTAGCACTCCCACATGGAACCTGCCTAAACACACTTGCATGACCCACTGGAGCCCTGTTTTGATGCACAACTCCCATTCTATGCACAGGTAGGGATTCAACATGTGTCCTTGAAAGCTTGTAGGAGGTGGGCTTAAACATATATGTTGATGGTTTGTGTTTGATCGTCATCACAGAGAAGAAATGATACCCACAATAGGGTGCGACGCAGAATTGGAAAGAAGTATTAATTGACATTTGTTTGAAGGTGAGTGTAGAAATTCCCCTCTTGAAAAACTACTTGTTACAAAATATTATTCCGTGTAGATGTTGAGAATTCTGTTACATGTTGTGAGGTGTTGAACTTGACTTATTTCCCATCATTGGAAAGAAAGAAATATTCTTTGTTTTTTTTTTCGTCAAGGAGAAATGAGACAATGCCATTACGTCATTAAACATGTAATGGAACATGTTTATGCTTAGAAACAAGTGGAAAACCTATTATGCCATTATTACAAAATATGTATCTTCACACTACAAATGTTTCAGATATTATGCCATAAACATAAATTTATAAAACAAGATTCAGAATAGTACTTCTCCAATCAATTTAAACTATAATAAAATCACACATAATTTTCATCTCTTCCAAAGTTGTTCCTCGAGGTGATTCATCAAATGCCATGTACATTAACAAAGTGATAAAATAATGTGCAGGATATAATCATAACCATTATTTTGAATCAACCTTATACTCGGGTACTTTTAGGTTTGATGTGTATCCCATATATTCGTTAGATGAAAGACATCATGCCAAACAACAATTTCATTTATGTAGACCACACAGGTGCATCACTTAGGTGTGTCAACTTAGTGCATCCTTTAAAAGTTTGTTAAGTTGTTATGTGGGTAAGGTGCTTTTGTATTCCACTTAGTTGGATCAGTTTCTTAGTTGTGTTGGGTGCTTATGTGTGTTATGTATGTTCCATCTTTGTGAATACAATTTAACATTGTATATGCAATTGGATTGTGGTAAAAAACAATTTAAATGTACATTTTTTTCATTCCTAATATTGTAATTGTGTATTGTTCTCAAATTTATAACTGATATCTCCATGCAATCGTAAAATCTATCAAAAATTGGGAACATTACACATAGAAACATTCTTGTCCACACATGTATAATCACACTTAAAAGATTGAACCATGAAGATCTCAAGAGCCTTGATATGAAATATTTTTTATATCATGAAAGTTATACTACAAAAATAGAAGGCCCTTATATGGCCTGTCAATGTACATGTATCAAAAACATCATTGATGTACATCCAAACAAAATTACATCTGTCCTAGACCACGCCCCTATACTCTAAATTCCTCTTGTACAGAAAAATACATATTTGCCATGGACTAACACATCAAAACTCTAACTTTCTCTTATTTTTCTCGACCCTGTTGCTTTTATCCTCTATCCACGACCACTGTGCATCTCTGGCGACTGCAAATCATTGACAGTATTTCTTGATCAAGTAACTGAACTAGTACTGTCCAACAACAACGAAGTTTGAAAATTCAAAATACGACTCAATTGTACATAAAACAAACACTCACTGCATCCATTTGGGGTATAGATGCCTCTGGTGTCCTCCTCCTTGCAAAGAGTCTCTCGGCAATGCTTCTCTGCAAATAAAAAAAAATATGTCAATTATCTCAACAATTATCAACACAAGAACCAAGAAAAATAAGCATATATGGATTGGATTGGAAGTTGAAATATATAATCTTCACGGAAGGTGTAACAATGGTTATGTCTCTGATAACCATCCCACCATTGTAACGGTTAATTTAATTTATTATTCCATTCCATGAAAAAAGCATTAAATTTAATTTGGAAAAGGCCATCACAACTAATTCAAACACATCGAATAAAATATCAGAACACTTTTACTTTCTATTCAGTTATGTCCTAAAAGTCACTTGAATACCTTTGTTTTCTATCAGGTTAACTTTGAACGATTGTTTTTTTCCAATTCACACAATATCGAATAAATACTTTTCCTTTTCATCTATGTTAACCATTTACATTCTTTTAATTATTGTTTTTATTAGGTTACTCATATTATATATATATATATATATATATATATATATCTTTTTGACGTCGAACAAGTATAAATAATTAAGAATAAAAGTGTTTATATATATATATTATTATTAATAAGTTTTTTAACATATTTTATTACTATAAATGATTCAATTGCTTAAAGTCAATTAAATTAAATTTTGGTGATGATTACTAATTTTGGTTGGATTTAAAAAAGGTAAGCAATCACTTGGTTTTTTTTAAATGTATTTTTATGTTTGAAAATCATTAAGAGAAGCATTATTAGATCAAGGAAATTGTGAAATGTTAAAAGCACATTCGTTATCACACCACAAATTCTTTTCCTTAAAATTTAAATGTAATAATACTTTTAATATATTATCACTATTCTTAAAATGACATCTTTCTCAACTCATCTTCCTAGACTCATCAATGGTTTAGCCAAGAGTTGGCATCTTTATGCCAACCTCCCTTAAGTTTCATGGGGTTTTGACAATAGTTTGAAGCAATATTAGGAAGCATGTGTCTCCCATGTTGTTTATCTTTTTATTGTACATTAGGTACCTAGTCATAGGCATGCTCTTAATGAAGGAGAGACTCGCTTTTATGAGGAGAATAGGGTATGGTGTATTGTCTTTAATATTGAGATTACATGTCACAAAAAAAATTTGGATTTTCTCTATCCTTATCCATGATTCTCTAGAGATGTTGTAATCCCAAATTTCACATCCATATAAGTAACGGGAGTGAGGAAACTCTCAAAGAGGACTTTCTTCTTATCCCAAATTCAAAGGTCCGCTAATTTACATTTTTTCAAGACCATATAAGCTTTTACCCTCCATTTATCATTTTCTCAATTCTATAGTTCTAATTAAGCTTGTGTTGAAGAACAATTCCAAGATATTTATATGAAGTCACTTCATCCAAAATGTTGTCTCATACATGAAATCAACATAAATGTTTTATTTATTCTATTATTATAACCTTCATTTTGTGTGTGTTAAAATTATACGCATACTCAAGAAAAAATACTTGAGAATTTTTTGTTGCTTTTCAAGATCATAGGGACTCCTTACCATAATATCATCAGCGTGGAGTAGAAGGATGATGATTATACCAGCTAGATTTATGTTGACACAACCTACTTCTTCCAAACAACCCTCTAACTTGTCTATGTATATACCAAAAAGTGCAAGAGACACGTGACAACCTTGTTTGAATCCTATATTACAATTAATTTATTTCGACTAGTCCTTAGAGTTACCATACTTAACAATATCATTCTCATATAACCTTTTCGCAATAACTCTCAATTGAAAATGAGCTTTCAACTCTTCTAATATATTCCAAAGGTTAGTTTTGTACATTGTGTCAAATGATTTTTTTAATTCAACAAAACAACACAAATTTTTTATTTAATTATTGCAACACTCCTTTACAATGACCCTAAGCCTACAACAAAACGATCAATAATTAAATGATAGGGATTTTAGCAATTTTTCCATGACTTTTTAGCCATATACAATACACACCATGATATTTAAAAATAATATTGCTATTATATATATTAATTTTGAAATTAACATTTTATTTACAAATAATACATTGCTATTATATATATATATATATATATAAAATTTTAAATTCAAATTTTTATAATAACTTTTTATGTATAAAATATATAAATTATTTTTAATTTAAATTAATAATAATAACAAATTACAAGTAAATTAAGTGGTTGAGAGTTGTTTACGCTAGCAGAAGGTCTTGGGTCAAAACCCTGGGTGGATATGTAGGGGCCTCACTCAATTTCCCGCCAACGATTTACCAAAGGGTTTCATGAGTGATGTTCCGTCATAAAAAAATTAATTAAATTAATTAATTATATATATATATATATATATAATTTAGAAATTGAATTTTATTTTATAAGATTAAAAATCAAATACACTTCCATCAAAATAAAATTAAAATTATTCATGGCCTTCTTCATTGAGATTTCTAGATTCTTTATGAAAGGTATAAGTAAACCATCATTTTCAAATATAAATAAAATTATAATTTCTATTATATATAATTACAAAATTAATATAACTTTATAAAGAACAGACTCTCTCATGACAAATTAACATATTATTATAAAATCTTATATCTAAAATTGATGTTAACTTATTAATAAGGTGAATATAACATGCTCATCATGTCACACACAAAATCTTGGTAAGTTTTCAAACCCTAGTTATTCCTTATGCATTGTGTGGATTTCCTTGCCATGGATCTAGGTAACAAAGCCTCTCTAAATACAAACCCATTTCGAGTGAGTCCCTTGCATCCTAAGATCTAGTTTCCTCCCATCATTGTAGCTCCCAACATGCCCCTCCTCCACATCAATTTATGAAAAAGGTCGCAACTTTGGATGTCTCTCTTTTGCTTCTGTAACATCTCAAAATTCTACCCTTTAATATATATATATATGGAGATGGAATCTAGAAAGCACATGCATGAAGAAAACCATAGACACCATGGTGCATCTGCTAGAGAAGAACAACATTCCAGTTCCTGACAGCGCTAGAAATAAATATGGCAACTCCAGTTCAAGTGAAGGAAAGGAGAAATGTCATGCATTGGTGGCAGGTACTTCTAATTCCTCATCCTTTATGATTGATTCAGGTGCTTCCAGGCATATGGTATCCAGGAGAGAATTCTGCTCCTCCATGAGTTCGAATGCTGGCCCAGCAGTTCGAATGGGAGATGATTCTGAACTCCAGACCAGAGGGATTGGGAGAATTGATTTAGACCATGGTTTCTTCAGCGATGTACTTTATGTATCGAACCTTGCACCAAATTTGTTGTTAGTCTACCAGATGACCCATATAGGAGAGCCAAAGAGATTAATCTTTACTCCTAACTATGTAGAGATTTCTGAAATCTCAACAGGTCAAGTTGTTGCAGTTGGGTATGTTGATCATCATGAGAGAATGTACAAATTCTCTAATTTCCTCCCTACTTCCAGTGATCAAGCACTTCACTCACATGCCAATGAAGTTTCCAAACTATGGCATGAGAGGTTTGGCCACATGAATTACAGTCGATATCTCCAAACATTGCACAAAGAAGGAATGGTGGAAGGTCTTCCACAAATTCAGCCATCTACTGGAGCATGTATTGGATGTGTGATTGGGAAGCATCATGAGCAGAGCTACGAGAAGGGGAAGGAAAGGAGAGCATCACAACCACTTGGGTTGGTGCATTCTTATTTGATTGGTCCACTACCCATTCCCTCATATGGTGGATCTAGGTATGTGCTTACATTTATTGATGACTACTCTTGATTTTGCTGGGTGTATTTTCTGAAATTGAAATTTGAGGTGTTTGAGCAACTCAAAGTTTGGAAAGCACTAGTAGAGAATCAAAGTGGGAAGAAGATCAAAGTCCTTAGGATTGATAATGGAAAGGAATATGTGAATAAGAATCTACATCAACTTTGTGAGGAGTGTGGCATTCAAATGCAACACTCAACTCCCTACACACCACAGCAAAATGGTGTGGTAGACAGAAAGAATAGATCTCTCAAAGAGATGGCAACTTGCATGATAGAAGTGAGGGAACTTAATCCCAAGCTATGGGATGAAGCCATCAGTTGTGATACTCACATTCAAAACAGATCCTTCCACAAACCAGTGAAAGGGATGACACCCTACGAGGCATGGTTTGGTGAAAAACCAGATGTCTCAAATTTCAGGATATTCGGGACAAAAGCATGGGCAAGAATCCCTTCAGAGAAGAGGAAAGCCTTGCAGCCACAAAGCAAGGAGTGTCTCATGGTTGGATATGGTGAGGACACCAAAGTTTTCAATCTCTTTGACACATCCATCGGCAAAAATTTTGTTGAAAGAAGTGTCAAATTCAAAGAAGAGCCAATTCTAGATTTCGAACTTACACCGGGGGATTGCTCCTCTCCTCAACCATTCGAAGATGTAAGTGATGACACATGCTCTGTTTTTTCTAATAATTCTGATATGAATGTTTCTGAAGATGATATTTCTGTATATGACTCACCATCTAGGCCCAAATGGGCTGAAAAAATTGTGCAAGTAGCTGGGGAATTGACAGGCAATCCCCAAGAGTCTAGGAAAACTAGATCACAAACTAGTAAGGCTTCATTTGCAAGTGATAGTGTTCTTGATGAGCACTATTACATGCAGATCATTTCTGACCCACAGACATATCAGCAAGCTTGTACAGACCCAAGATGGAAGTCAGCAATGGAAGATGAGCTTCAGTCCCTCCAAGAGAACAATACATGGGAATTGGTTCCCCTTCCTCCCAAGAGGAAAGTTGTTCAATGCAAATGGGTATTCTGGACCAAACTTGCTGCTGATGGTTCTGATATAAAACATAAAGATATATTAGTGGCTAAGGGCTATTTTCAGGTCCATGGAGTTAATTACACAGAGACCTTTTCATTGGTTGCAAAGATGGACTCAATTAGACTAGTTCTTGCACTAGCAGCTAGTAACTGTTGGGAAGTGCACCACATGGATGTAAAAAGTGCTTTCTTGCATGGTGAACTACAGGATCGGATATCTATATGAATCAGCCTAAAGGTTTCCAAGAGGATCCTTCATTGGTATGAAGGCTAAAAAAGTCACTGTATGGACTCAAACAAGCCCCGAGGGTTTGGTATGCAAAAATGGATTCTTTCTTACTTTCAATTGGCTTCACAAGATGCAAATCAGACCCTAATGTGTATTTGCAGAAAAATGATGTTGATTTGCAGGTCATTGTTCTTTATGTTGATGATATTCTTATTACAGGTTGATGCACCCATTCAATTGGCCAAATTAAGAACTCTTTGCACAATGAATTTGCTATGACAGACCTGGGATTGCTAACACAATTTTTGGGCTTAGAAATTGAGAAAAATGGTAAGGGCATCATGCTGAGTCAATCACAGTATGCTTCAGACCTGATGAAGAAGTTTAATATGGCTGAGTGTAAGGCAACCAAGTCTCCCTTTCTTTCTGGTATTAAAATGCATGAATTTGGCAATTCCCCAATGGTGGATATCACACTCTACAGGAAACTAGTGGGCAGCTTGCTCTACCTCACTCATACAATACCTGATTTGTCTTATGTTGTGAGTGTTATAGCAATACACATGCACCATCCACATGAGATTCATTGGAGGGATGCAAAGAGAATTCTTCAGTATGGCCAGGGAACTAAGAAATTCGGGGTGCACTACACAGCTAGTTCCTCACTTCAACTAGCTAGATTTTCTGATTCAAATTGGGTCGGCGATCCAATTGATAGAAAATCAACATCAGGTTTTGTCTTCATGTTTGTTGAGGGTCCCATTTGCTGTTTAAGTAAGAAACAACACACCATATCACTTTCATCAGCAGAAGCTGAATACAGGGCAGTAGTCAATGCTGCAACACAATGTGTTTGGTTGCAGGGAATTCTCTGGGAGTTTGGTGTCACAATTGATTCTCCAACCAACATTTGGGTGGAAAATCAGAGTGCCATCAAGATATCTACTGATCCAGTATAGAGGTAGAGGACAAAGCACATAGAGATTCACATGCATTACATTTAGGACTAGGTGCATGATAGGGTGATCTCAATGCAGTATTGTCCATCCACCGAACAAACTGCTGACATTTTTACAAAGGATTTCACTGAGAAGACCTTCACTTACCTGAGATATTTGCTTGGGGTGAGTGAAGGATGGTAATTTGTTGTTATATCATTACAGGTCCAGACCCATGTCCATTCTTGAGTGGAGGTTTTTCCCATGATGTTTTCCTTCTTTCCTCAGTTCACATGGACAAATAAAAATTGTAATTTCTAATTATGTACGTGAGGTGACTTGAGCCATTGTTGCCAAGGCCTTCATCATTTTCTGAGCATACTTAGTTGTTGGATTAAGGGAGGGTGTTAGAATAGTAATCTATAATTATTACCTTAGTTACACTAATTAGTCAATTTTATTGTTTTTTTAAGCTTTAATACACTATGAGGTGGACTACGGGTGCTTAGGTGGACATATGCCATGTCAAGTTGAGATTCTATGATCTACAGGGGTACTCTATCCTGGTAAACCAACCACATATGCAAAACCATCATTGATGATGTGCTCTCATTCATTGAATGTGGAAAGGCAAGTTGACTTGGGGTGCTAGAGTGGGATTTTTCCCAAATTTGGCTTGATTTGGTGCAATTAATGTTGCATTGAGACTCTAAACCATCCAGTTTTCCACACCCATGTTGTCCAAGGTGTAATAATTGACCCAGCACACATCAACCATGCCACTTCAGCAATTCGTTGCCATTTGGAGAGATTTGGGACGAGATTGGCCCACTTAGGGGGGTTTGATGCCAATTTGGCAATTTTGGGATTTTTGCTCACAATTGGCTTCCAAAGCCATTCGAAACTCTTATGATGTATTTATAAACCTGTTAATAACA
>LPNX010558619.1:0-72430 GCA_001517045.1 Pseudotsuga menziesii
AACACAGAAACCCTAGCCTCTGAAACTACCCAATTTTAATAACTACATGTAATTACAGATAGTAAAATGAGCTGCTCAATTTCAATAACTACATGTAATCAACGATCGATAAGCTAAAAGAAAGGTCAGAAAGCCAATAATAATAACAAGGGTTTTTCAAGAAAGATTAAGCAACAATGTGCTCTCCCATTATCCAAAACACCTGTTCCCGGACCTCTGGAGTTCCATTCACTGGAAAAATATCTTCGGCTTGAAACCACACATTATTCAGCTGATTATCAATGTATTTCCATAACAGAGTACTGTAGATCATTCTCATCCATCTTCTTTGCTGCATCGTGGAGAGCCTTCCATTCAATCGTTGGGAACATATGCTTCAAGAAATCAGGGTTAAATGGAACCTCCTTTAGAGTTATCTAAGAAACTGGAGAAACTGATGCTGAATGAAAGCCTCTGGCCCGAGAGCCAACTAAACGCGGGTTGAGCTTATCCAAATAAACGCGGGCTTATCCAAATTACCTTCGCGTGGATATAGCGACGGAAGTCAGGGATGGCGTGGATATAGCGACGGAAGTCAGGGCTCGCGTGGATATAGCGACGGAAGTCGGGGCTTCCTTAAAAAAAATTGTAAAAATGCATAATTTACCTTGATTTTTCCACGAAAGTAAACAAACGTGGAAAACTAACGTGGAAAAATCCGCCCATATGTACTAGTGCATTATGGATATCTTGATCCATTGTATATCTTCATCTTTCATGGAGATCTTGATCCTTTCTATATATTCATCATGGAGATTCTGATCTATTATATATTGTACGTGGCGATGACCACACATGTCAAATTTTGTATCATGCCTATTCATGGCCATTGTACTCTTATGTATATCGGACTTCTATATGTATTTGTAGTCATATGCATCATTTTATTATTGTACTATACTGATGGATGGATGGTTCTTCCACCTGGTTCTTCATCACTCCACTTCTGGGATGGATTTGTAATGTATTTCGGCCATCATGTTACCCCTCTGATCTCACACATCAGGGGGAATCTGTTACAACTGATTTTACCACACATGGTTGATCACACTTTTATGGCCTTCCCTGTCCCTCTGTAGACTCTTTGGGGACCAATATTGTACCTTTGATGTTTCCAATATCATCCCTAAAAACACCTATTATTTGTTGTACGCAACTTTTAATCCCTTTCTCGCATATATACGCAGATATTTTTCCTTAAACCTGTGTACATCGGGATGTGTGCATAAATCCAAATAATTTTGGATTTTTCCTTGATGTGGATCCGAATCACTTGTCTCTTGGCCTTCCATATGCCTTGATATCACTCGGATTTGACCTTCCATTACCCCATTAAAGTAATATATAAGGAACCCCTTGGATACATTGAAGAGGAGGAATTGAAGAGCAATAGAACTATAGCACATTGTTGCCATAGATTGCTTGTACTTGAGTCTGTATCCCTTTGTCCCTTGGAGCACTTTGTGTTCTTCCCAAGCTTTCCTTTGCTTGTTATCTTGCTATCAAGAGATGGAGGATTGAGGTGGTGGAGGCCCAGGTGGATGACTTGGTTTCTCCGGTTCGCAGACGTGCCGACAAAGGTTGTTACTTGTGTAATTTCTGATTTTATTAATAGAAATATATTTTCCTATCCAATAATGTCCATTTAAATGAATATTGAATCCATGGATGTGTTTAATTTCTTATGCATTATTGATTATATATGCTAGAGTAGATCTAACACCATATTATATAGCATTCTTGTCTTGTTTGCTGTTGTTGAGAGCAAATTGCTAACACAAGCAGGATTGGAAAAAGCTCAACGGGGATCTACTTCAACCGTCTGGAAGAACGTATGATTCAAGATCCTTTAGTGTTAGATGTTTTATTTCTCTTGCATATTGGGAAAGGATTGATTTTTGCGGTTTCTCTGTCTATTGTGGTACACCCCAAGCCATAGGAAGTTTTCTCCATAACAAAATTGGTGACTCCGTTGGGGAGGTTCCTAGTTGTTTTTCTTTGGGGTTTTTTCGGCATTTAGTGTGCTTGAATTGCTCTGATTTCTCTATTTCTGTGTCGGGTTTGGGGGCATGTTTTCCCAGTAGTTTCCTGTAAGAGAAATTTTGTCTCAGCTTGTCTATTTGCCTTATTTTTCTCTCTTTTTCTTCCTGTACACATGTTTTTCTTTCACAGTCGTGTGTACATGCGGGTTTTCATGGAATAGTCGCGTATGTACGCAATTTTACTGAGAACAGTCACGTATGCCCTGATTTTTTTCTTTTTTGGGAAGATTAAGTGTTGCTGGGTGAGTTTGGATGATTGCCGAGTCTTCTTGGATGCTTCTGGAGTCTGTTTACATTTTTGTTTCTGACCAAAGACTTCTTTTAGTTTGATTTTTGAAAATGTTCTTGTCATTCCATTTTCAACTTTTTTTTTTGGGATTAGTGGATTAGGTCTCTTTTACCTTGGTTCTTTGCTTGGTTGCTGTTTGTGAGTGGTTGTAGAGTCTGAGGGTTGTAGACTCATACTTTTGCTTTTTATCTCATTTAATTCAAAAATACAAAAACATTTTCCTCTTTGCATAGTTATGCATTATTTGCACTTTGCATTAGCATGGTACTTACATTAGGTTTGCTTGGTGAATATTAGTCAAATTTTCATATAGGAATGATTGCATATACATTTGAAGGAAAATTTTTGCACTTCATGTAGTAGCATACCCTATTTTTCATTCGACACAGTGCATTTGCATTGATTGTTAGGTGTGCATTTTACTTCTTATTGTGTCATAACATCATTAGTTGCACGTCCATTTACCCTTTGAGTAATAAAACCAATTAAAATCAACACATAATAAAATGAATTACACTCTTTTCTTTTCTAGGGTGCACCAACAAGACTAGGTTTTAGGGTCTTGGAATAGTTCATTGTGAGTTAATTCTCCAAGACCACTAAACAAAATAATTAGGTGTCTGTCCAGGTGAGTGTGTGAATCCTTTATATAACTAGTGTTTCTGAGGATCCTCCTCTTACAAGGGAGCGAAGCATGAGGCAGTGTGAGAAATCATGATTGGGATGACCCTTGGTTATTATTGATTAGCACTGGAGTTATTTCCAGGATTGTATTCGTTTCTGGGGGCCTTTGAGGTATTGACTAATGCACCCCTGGGGTACTAGTTGTGCTATCAGGATTTGCGCTTTGTTACCCTACCCATATGGTCAATCTTGCCTGAAATTGTCTACCTGAGCATTGATTATATCGAGGTGACCTTAGTTACCTTACCTAGGTTATCGAGTGGGTATTTGCAGAGATTATTCTGTAGGTGTCCCATCTAGGTAGGGGTCACACAACACAGTCTCTATATGTGTTGAAGCTGAGGGCCACTATAATTGGTTATGAACCTCTGCTTGTTGTGTATGGGAGTCTCAAGCCTCTCCTAGGAGAGACATACCTGCTTCGTTCGGGAGCTCACATATCCTACCCTTGGTTTTCTTGTGATTTGGATTTACATTTTTAGGTGTATGCTCTATGCACGCTAGTTTGCCTAGGGTTTGCGTAATTAGATTGAGTCTTTTATTTTTGAGTCATTATGGATTCGGGTGCGGCACCTCGGCATTCTCGTCATTTAGCAGGAATTCCACTTTCCATGTCTCCTCCTCCTTTGGGAGAGGAAACCAGACAGTCTAGGTGGAATACTTCTCACTTTGATTCACACACCATGGGCGACCATGAGGATGAGATTACAGATATTTCCTCTCCACCCCATGAGGTTGGGTAGGAATATCCTTCTAGAACATATTATGCACCACACAAGCACCCTTCACGGTCTGGTTATGATCCCTCATTCACAGGTCGTTGGTATGGTTTCTGGGTGACGAGACTCACTATGAACCCACAAGAACTAGTCATGTTAGATATGGCATGCCTGATATCCCTGAGCCCGATCTGGCACATCATGCCAAGTCAAAAATTGACCCTGGCACTACGCTTGGGGGAACTCCCATTCCTTTCCATGCGGAGAGGTTTGGGGGCACTAGTCACATTGCACCTTCCATCCCTGTGATGGAAGCATCTTCACATACTCCTCCTAGGCCTAGTGTTAGTAATCCTATTCAGATACCAGGACTGGGACGAGTAAGCATTGGGAACATCACCTTCATTCCTTCACATGTCCCTTCATCTTCGAACCCCATTCCTTTGAATGCATTCTTAACGACCCATTCTCCCCCTAACTCACGTGGGCCTTCAGGTCGGAATGTTGCTACTAGCCATGTTCGTTCTGCGACTGCTAATACTATAGTATCCTAGAGCCAAGTACCTCTTGCTGTGTCAGTAGGTCATGTACCTATTTATGGATCATCTCATGTTCCAGCTCATGGAGCTATCCATATCCCTAACTATGGACCTTCTCATGGTACATACCATGGAACACCTTATGGAGCTTCTCATGGACATTCTTATGGACCGTAGTATGGAAAAAATTACCAACTGTATGGGTATGGGTATCAAAAACCCACTTACTCTTGTAATTATGGATTTGTAGCGGTTGATAATCAAGGTACCCCACATCAGAATGCTTCCATGCATCCCTTCATGGGTCAAAAGGGAGGAGGTTATTATGGCCAAGGCCATGGTATTTATAGCAATCAACCTTACATGAATCAAAACTACCAGGAAGCATGGAATCAACCGGCTCAACCTAGGCTCCCTTTCCTTGCAACATTGAACTTACCTGACTTGTTGAGATTGATGAATGACCCTGTGTCTCATAACCCGTCATGGCCGGCAGTCCCTACCAAGCTTCCTTCGGACATTCTGAAGTTCGAAGGTAAGGCTGGTGAAGATCTTGGTGAGCATGTCACCACTTTCCACCCTTGGTGCTCTTCCAATTCCTTACATGATGATTCTATCAGTTTGAGGCTATTTCAACTCACCCTCATCGGTCCTGTAGAGAAATGGCATATAGATTTACCAGGGGGGGACAGGGGCGATTATGCTACGTTTGATGTTCCATGGTTTTCCTTAATCATTTCCAGCTTCCTGTATGTTACGACGTCGATACCGAACTCTTGTTGACCTTTTGGAAAGACAAAGCCACACACATTTCGGATCATATTCAAGAGTGGCGTAGATAGAAGCGATTAATCAAATCCTTTATACCACCAGAGTTTCTTCTTGAGTGGTTCCTCAAATGGTTGTTACCCTACATCGCGAAGGATGTTTCTACATCTGGAGTTCAAAATGAGGAACAAGCTATCTTTAGGGAATAAGAGTTGGATTTGATCTATGTTCAATCCAGAATTTTGAATGAGATTATACCTAATGCTCCTAGATCCAATTTTGACCCCAAGGTCAAGCTTGGGCCACATGCTGATGGTATTGTGGGCTCTACAAGTACCAAAACTGCGGACTCGGTTGCGAAACAAGTGAGCCAGTTATCGATTAACCAGTCTGCGTCAGGAGAAGCTACGGCTTTGTCTCAACCTACACAATCGACGAGTGTACTCTCCATGCAATCATCGAACCTGAAAGGCAACTAGCAGCCTGGAAGGAATAAGAAAAAGGGAAAAAATAATCGTAAGGGTGGGAACCCTTGTTGTTTTATCAGATGTTTCTTTCATTTATGTTAATATGATTTTCTCCATTTCCTCTTCAAAATTTGATCTTCTTTGCGGTCACGTTATTTCTTTTTTGATGTGTTCTTTATTTTTATGTCCTTGTATCAACTTCCTTATAAAATATTAGATAGATGGTCTATTTGTTACTGAAAATGTTCGATGTCAAATATTCTTAAAGAGTAAGTTATTAACATGATAATCATTCCAATTTTTCGCACCTAGTAGTGGTGAGAGTCATCATGGAGATATATATCTATATGAATATTTATTCTATAAAGTGGATGACTTAAGGAGCCATCATTGATTCTTTTTAGGAGGAGATTTAGAAAGGGAATGCAATTTTCTTCCTCTATTCCCATTATGAATTTTATATGGTTAGATCTATTGTTTAGATGGCCTAAGAAATTGTTTAGATTCTCTTTGCCATGTGGCCACTTTACATTACTATCACCAAAAAAATCTTATCCACCATTCAGGTTGTAAAGGAAAGGATTCAAGAGTTATTTTTTCAAAGTGCTCCATGTAAATGTTGTAAACCATTGGGGAGAATGAATACCATGATAGCAATTCACTTAATCTGCTCATAGATACTCCCTCTAACACTGAAGTAAGTTACATTTATACATACTTCAACTAAATTTTCCATCTCATTGTTAGTGATGCCCGTTATGACCCTTATAACTTCCCCTACTGGATTTTCATAAACAACGAAACCACATCAAAACTAACAAAAAAATATTCTTCATTTGTTTTGAGATTCTGCAACTTGAACTAACAAGATGAGTCGACTTGTCCTTTATGTAAAAATGCATTTTCTTTGCAAATTGTTTAAGCTTCCCTTCAAGAAATTTTGTAAGAAGGAATATGTTGGTGATCCATAGTGTTGACAATAAGTCTTACATTTTAATGGAGCACCTTCTTTGTGGAGATACCCATAAATGTAAAGCATTACCATGCCGTGAGGAGTAATTTTTTTTCATCATCATGTAGCTACCTTTAGTTGTGACGCGTTCCTATAATTTTTTCGTCATATTTTTTGTTTGTCATATTTTTTTGTTGTTGTTGTGATCATTACCCTTATTTTCCTTAAGAATTAATATGTATTTATTATCTCTAGGAATTATTATAATAAATGCTTCTTCTTTGATATTAGTTCTTCTTGGTGGCTTTTCTCTTCTTAATGTCACACTGCAATGTTACCTCACCTCCTCGACTATGTCATTGGATAAATTATTGTTTGAATGCTCAATGAAGTAGATAGATTTTTCGATATGTATCTTACCTTTGTAATGGAAAAGTTCAAATCTTGTTCCAACACTTTAATCATGAAACAATCTGTCACGTCCCCTCCCCTCTCTCACTGTCCGGGAGGGTGCGACTACGTTTCTCTGATAACATAATGCCACGTGCCCATACAAATGACTGATATGCATAATAAAGATTAATTTATTACTTCTTCTTTAAACACAGTCATGGGTCATGTCCATCCTTTGAAATTTACTCTGCAACTTAAAAACCACTGTAACAGTCATTTCACGGCTCATAGATCCACTTTGTAACCAGAAAAGTCATTTCCACACTGAACCTAAATTTTTTGCCCTCTGCCCTCTGCATTCTGCAATGCAGCTTGCAGGAAGCAGAACTCTACAAATGTTATTTCTCATCCTTCCGCTTTTTGCTTTCTGCTTTCCGCGACAGGCTCTCGATAGTGGAAAAACAAAATACGACGAAGTCCTTTGTTCATTTTCCGCTTTCTTCCTTCTACCTTTCGCAGTGGACTCCAGGTAGTGGAAAACCCAAATTTCCTTGTGTTTGATTGTTCACCTTCCTCTTTCCGCCTTCCTCCTTCTGCCTTCTGCAGGTCGACTCCGGGTAGCGAAAAACCTGAAATACCTTACCTTTATCCTTTGGTTTTCTGCTTTCCACTTTCCTCCTTTCGCCTTCCGCGGGTAGACTCCAGGGTGTGGAAATCCCAAAATAATTTCCTTTATCATTCTATTTTCCATTTCTTCACCTTCCTCATCCCACGACGATTTTTGGGGTGCCGAAAAACACAATTTTACCTTGTCTCTGTTCTTTCTTTTCTCTTTCCACTTCCCTCCTTCTGTAGGTAGAGTCCAAGATGCGGGAACATGCATTTTAATTTGTTAGTTTGGGTTTTTTTCTGCTTCCACCTTCCACCTTCCACGGGAGGATTTCGGGGTGCGAAAAACCAATATGTTTCCTTGTTCAACTTCTCTTTCCCTCTCTCTCCTTTCGCCTTCCGTAGGTAGATTTCGTGGTGCATGAACACTTAAGTCAGATGCATTTTGAATCTGTAACTAGGATTCTAGACTCCATGAACTTAAGAAAATGTATTGGAGACCAAAAAGCATATGCAGATATAAAATGAAGGAAAGTACAACAACAATAAAATCCACTTGAATCTTTAGCAAGAATTCAACACATTCATAATAATTCTTAAACAAATACATTGCAGAATTTATAAAGAATTTGTACTGCAACTAGCTATGCCACTGCAATGTTCCACCCAATCATAGGCCAGTTGTGTTCATCAATCTCTCAACACAACTGCCACCCCCGAGATGGGCATGATTTCCACAAGGAACTAGGGAACAACAGGCTCACACATAGCCAGAACACATCAAACATAGCCAAGCCAACCTACAGTTGGGTTTATCAGGCTTTCCAGCCACGATAATACACAATTGGGTTTATCAGGCTGTAGGCAGTGACTCACACATAGCTAGTTTTCACATTAAGGTCTAGCCAAACAACCTGATAGTTGGTTTTATCGGGATGTTTAGCCAAGCCAACACATCGTTGGGTTTATCAGGATACTCATGCAGTGATTCACACAGAGCCAATATTCACATTAAGGTCAAGCCAAGCCAACTAACAATTGGGTTTATCAGGATTTTCAACCAAACCAATACACCATTGTGTTTATCAGGCTACTCAGAAAGTGATTCACACATGGCCTAATGCACATCAAGACTCAGCCAAGCCAACCTGCAGTTGGGTTTATCAAGATTTTTAGCCAAGCCAATATACAATTGGGCTTATCAAGCTATTCAGCCAAGTCAATATACAATTGGGTTTATCAGGATTCTAGCCAAGCCAATATACAATTGGTTTTATGAGGATGCTAAGGTAGTGAAAAGAAAAAATTGCTAAGCTAGTGAGCTCATTCAAAAGGCTAGGGACACCTCCACAAGATCTATCTTATATGGAATCCACAATACCTACACATCCAACATAAGGAAGTATCCCATTCTCTGCTACATAGTCCCTTTGGCCATACCTTTCCTTCCATTTCTCTTCAGGGTGTGCATATAATATTAACCAACCACTCTTATCTTTTTGTGAGGTTCCTCTCTTCACTAGGTTTATCAAGCCAATTCTGTGCCTCTTCCACTCCTAAGTCTTGCATACAGTTCAGACCCAAACCAGTGTACGCATAACAACAAACCACAACGTGACACAACAAAACAGGGTTCCACTCTGTAACACAGACAACCAGGGTTCCCAACCACTCTGTAATACATAAAAACAAGGTTCCAACCAAGGATAGAGTAAGAGATACACTACAGAACATGATATGAACGCCTCCACTAGCGCTCGTTGTGTCTGTGGGATCATAGTTTGCGTGAGGATAGGGATTGAATGAATTGATGATGAAGTGAGTTCCCTCCTTCATGCATGAAAGAGGAGGAACGAATAATAATGAATCGTTCTTGGTCGATGAGGAGTATGGAATCGGCCCGCATTATTCTAATTTCTTTCCCCAGAAGAAAGAATACAGGTTTCTAGAGACAACAGGCTTACCCATGCATGACATCAAATTCCATGCCTCTCCCTGTCCAAGGCATTAACTACCTCAACCAACTTATGGAAGAATTGAATGATTGAGTGTAGAGGACAAAAATGGTAGTTGAGAGCTTGAGGGTTCTCCCATCGACATATGGATTAACCCTATTGGCTCAAGGGTTTGAATAAGTCCCCTCCCTATTCCTTGTGAAATCACGCCTCCATATCTTTCGTTGCAGTGCATAGCTAACTGTGGGTATTTTATTAAATTGCATATTTACATGATATCTCAAAATATACTGTTCCTAAATATCACTATAACTATCAACATTGATCTTTAATTTCTGATACATAAAACACCAAATCGATGGCAGGGCCTTGGCCTTGAGATCCTTGCCATGATTTAATAACAATACTTACATCATGCACATTTTTAATACCATGGGGTCAAAACTAGGGTATTACATTCCCCTCCCCATACATTAGTACTATCCTCAGTGCTTTGCAAAATTGAACAAAAATGGATGTGCCACTATCATGGCATCCTCCAGCTCCCCCATAGTCTTATCAAGACTGTAGTGCTTCCACTGCACCTTTACCTATCCAACGACTCGGTTCTGGAGCGCTGTGACCTTCTTGTCGAGGATGGACAAAGGCTCGATTTGGAACTCTCCCTCGGTTTCCACCTGGATCACATCCTAATTAATCACATGGTTAGGATCATGTACATATTTCTTAAGCAAAGAAACATGAAAAACATAATGAGCTCTAGTGCTAGCATGCAATGCAATTCTATATGCAATCAACCCTATTCTTCCAAGCACTTCAAATGGCCCACAATATCTAGGAGACATCTTGGCACAACTCCCAAGCTTCAAGGAACTCTTCCTTGGCCTCAATCTAAGATAAAACTGATCCCCAATGTTGAACTCCTTGTCCACTCTATGCTTGTCTGCATAGATCTTCTGTCTATCTTTGGCTGCTTTCAGGTTTTACCTGATCTTTGCAACCTCTTGTTCAATTTCCTTAAGCAATTTTGAACCAAGCACAATCCTCTTGACTGGATTATCCCAAGTCAATGCTGTGCTACACCTTCTTCCATACAAGGACTCATATGGACTCATTCCCAATGATGCTTGATGTCCATTATTATATGCAAATTCTACAAAGTGTAAATAATAATCCCACTTGGTTGGTTTGTCCATTACATACATGTGAAGCATGTATTCAAGCACCTTATTCACTCTCTCTATTTTCCCATCGGTTTGAGGATGGTAGGAAGTTCTACAGCTCAACTTTGTGCCCAAATATGCAAAAATACCCTTACAAAAGTTGGAAGTGAACTTGGTATCTCTATCAGAAATTATTGCCTTTGGCAATCCATGCAATCTAAAAATCTCATTCAAGAAGATCTTTTCAATGGCATCGACTTTATATGTGGACTTAACCGGTATAAAATGTGATTCCTTCGTTAATTTTTCCACCACATCCATGATGGAATCATGTTGTCTCATAGTGTTATCATGTAAAATGGCACTTCTCCGTCTGAGTACTGACACCCAATGTGTTAGAACATAAAAGGACAAAATGGATTGAAGTAGCCAAAACACTATAGATCGGCATGACCTTTGATACACCATTCCTTACTAGCTGGATTTATTTTTTGTATGGACATTAGGTTGAATACGTGACTATTATCATAGCAAACTGTGTATCATACGCTAGTATGTACATTGCAACTCACATATAGATCATTAGGGCTTGCAATCGCGGGTTTCCTTAAAGCAAGTCGTGTATCATACACGATCTGCCATTATTAATAGTCGCGTATTCCTTAATCCAAAGTTAAATAATATAAACAAGATTAGTCGAGGACATTTAGGTCCTTAATCATAACTATCGATACTTCCTCAACCATCTCAACCTTCGTAACCTCTTTCTTTTCTCATGTATGAATAGAGGGTAGGGGTTGAGGATAATCAATCATGAATTATAGAACAAAGTTATGCTGGTGGTTTGCCTTTAGATATCTTGGAGCAGAAGAACTCAGTGTCCTTGGTGAGTAGAGGAGCACTTGTCTCAGATGTTGGGTTGTAATCTCACCTCACTTGTTTATTAATAAAGAGATTCCTTCTTCCAATATTGTGTCTTTGCACTCTTATATATTGTGATTTCTGAATTATCTTATTATTTCATTAATCATTCATATAATATATAAGATATTGTAGGAAAGATCTTTCTTTTTGCAGGTGATTGGAGATACCTTGGAAGCTATGGAAGCAATTTGAAGAGAAGAAGATAATCTAGGATTGGCCATCATAAATAAGGTATGCCCAATTTTTCTTCCTATTTCTATTTCAAATCCTGAAATGGTTGATTGTCTGCAAGTTAATTTACTAAGTTGGTAACCCTAGAGAACCTATGTTATAAGGGTGTGTTTTCCTAAACAACAGAACTGACGACTCCATTGGGGAGTCCAACCTCTTGTGGGTCCTCTCTTTAGGCTCCCTGACCAGTTTTTGCTCTGTCTAATTTTCTGAGTGATTTGTTTTAATTTTACCTTTGATTTCCGGTGTTGCATGTTCAAAGCCTATCTATGAGTTTCCTTTATTTTTGAATTTTTTTGAAAGGATACATGGGTTTCCTTGGTAACAATCGTGTATTTCACTTTGTATATGCAGTTTTCCTTGGTAACCGTCGCATATTTCACTTTGTATACGCGGGTTGCTTCAATGACAGTTGCATGTAGTCTGCGACCTACCTTGATGACAGTCACGTATTCCTGTAGGTGTTTGTGAGTCCCTAAGGTTCTTGCTTGTCCTTGTTTTTTCTATTTCTTAGTTGCTTGTGAAGGCTCTTTTTGGCATGATACTGTGGTTTTAGGTGTGTGCATTTCACTACGTGCTTGATTAGTCAAGTCTTTGAGTGTTTTTGTTTGACTTCTTCATTAGTGAATGTGTTAGGTCATCCTACTTGGATTTTGGTCTGAGTGTTTGTGTTTTTGGGTCATTGATCAGTCCTTTGAAACACTGGTATGCTATGTACTACTTTTCTAGTGGTCTAAGTTAGTCATTATTTCTGTCTTTTCGATCTATTAATCTTTGAATTGATAGTTCCGCCAAGTCTAGGTTTTGAGCCATTTCTCCCTGTTTGGGTGAAGTTTGTTAATGTAGGGTCTATTTGCATCATTTACTGTTGTATTATCAAATTGTTCAAACTCGCTCAATTTGCATTTACTTGCATTATATTTTTGAATTTTTTGAAAAATAAAAGACAAAAAGCATTTTTGCATTTTTGCATTAGGTAGCACTTAGTTGTTCTTTTCACTATTTTTTTAGAAAAAAATCAAAGGTTAAGTCTTGTATTTTTTCTTTTGAATTTATAAAAGAAAAATAAAAAGAACATATAAGTGTTTTAATATGCATGTAGATTAGGGTTTTGTATTTAATGCACTGCATATCATTATTCTTGAAAAAATAAAAATAAATTTGTTCTTTTGTGGATTTCAAGTTTTTTGAAAAAGAAAGAGAATAGTTTTTGATTTTTTGCATTTCATTTCTCTTTGATTAGTCATTTTGTTTCAACTTTGAGTCAAAAAACCATTGGTTTCACCTCTGCCACCCCCTTTGAGTAATTAACAACCCTTTAAAATAAACGCTTAAAATTTAAAATTTATTAGTAACTGTTTATTTATAGGGACGACACACACTAGTCTAGGCTAGTGTTTTGGGTTAGGGATATCTTAACTGCCCAAAAATTTAAACTCAAACATAGTGGCCTATCTTTTAGGAAATCCAACTTCGTTGAGAAAGACACCAGAAAGGTCCTCTCACACAGGAGTCATGCATGAGGTCGTGCGATACTGATTTGTTGGAGATACCCCTCCACTTCTTAGTAAAGCATACACCAGAGTTGTTGGACGTTTGGGGGCTCATTCAGATTCTCCTCCTGTCCCTATGTGGTGCATGGTACTTTTTTGGTTTTCGGGATTAGCTACCCTGCACATGTGCATTGGTCAGACTGGCGACTGTTCTGCCAGACTTTCTTCACAATTTTGGTAGCCTTAGTATCTTGTCTGCTAGGATCTTACACAGGTGGCATTGGAAGGCTATTTCCAGTGTACCTAGGGTAGACTTGGAAGGTAACCTCGATAGACAACCCAAGAGGGCAGTTGGGTGATTCCAGTGCTTGCATCCAAAGGGCTCTTCACAAGATGCCAAGTAAATACTCTCCTTCCTTCACTGGTTAGTTTTGGGCCCTCATCATCCCAGACTTTCGTTTGGAAGGCATCTTTGTTTTCCTAGCTTGATACTCAGGTATTTTTCTAGTGGTGTGTTCTTTGTACTATTGGTTTCCTGTTGACCTTAGACTTTGTCTTATTGTTTGATCTTATGACTAACACCCCTTTGAACACCAACTGAGAGATCCCCATGTGCAGAATTCCTAGTACTATTCCTATCATAGGGAATGTTGGTGTTCCTTTGATGGCCAATCTGAATATGCCTGGATTCACCCTAGGGATATCGGTGTGGTTTTTTTCCACTCCAATTGTCCTAAATGCTCCTAATGCTTCTCAAGTAAGATCCTTATATCAAGGCCATCAAAAAATTGGTTCCCCTTCACCTATAGCTGCTTCTCCTCCTCCTTTTACCTCATGCAGTGAAAGTATTGATACTAGTAATTGACAGTATAAAAGGAGTAAAATAAGGAGGAACAACAAGAAGACACATAAGCAAAGGGGAACCCGTTCAACCTCTGCAAGTCAAGTTGAACCTCACCACCTAGCCTATGCAGTTCATGATGGGGGAACCTATGCAACCTCTCTAGGTCATGTTGTATATAAGCACTCAACCTCTGCAAGTCAAGTTGATCTTCACTATCCAACCTCTGTTAATCATGCTAGTGGTTGGATAGTGAAGATCAACTATTTCTACGTCATGTTGGACCCAGTCTCTCATCCTCTATAGGTCATGCTGCGGGCAGTCTCTCATCCTCTGTAAGTCATGCTAGGGGCAGTCTCTTAGCCTCTGCAGGTCATGTTGGGGGAATTCTCTCAGCCTCTGTGGTTCATGCTGAGAGAAAAAAGTCAGCCACTGCTAGTCATGTTGACACAGTTTAGAAAATTGGTCGTTCGAAGTGCAAACTTAATTTCCCTTGTAAGCTATGCAAGGGATATCATCTTACTCACTAGTGCCTTGCTATCGCAGATGTGTAAAGAGTGTGGGATGAGACTCAAGATTATCCTGCTCCTGAACAACCTATAGTTTCTTAACAACCTACTCAACCTTTGGTTATCTAGTGGTCAAACCTTACCTGTATTTGGTTCACCCCACTCTTCTTTCAGAGAGTGATCATTATGTGATTGAACCAATGTCATATTTGATCAATCCCACTCTCCCTTCGGAGAGTGAATTTCATGAAGCACTTGAATTGATTCCATTATTGATCAATCCCACTCTTCCTTTGGAGAGTGAAGTGTATACTAGTCACATTTTCTTCACTACCAGTTCAAAACTTACTGAACTAGGGGGAATTGAACTCGCTTTGGATGAACCCCCACCAAGCTCTCATATTGCTTCCTTTGATTGGGATAGCCTAGTTGAGTCATTCCTTCCTTCTGATGCACCTTTCCAGATAAATTTCAAAGTTGAACAATACATGATTGCTTATTGTATTGTTGATGAAGGACCCTCATTTAGTATCTTGTCTGCTCGTTCTTGGTGAGGCATGGGATCTCCCAGCCTTGTGTTGATTTCCAGTCAGTTACTGGAGTTTGATAGAAGAACTAGTATAGCCTTGGGAATTCTTGATCAAACACATGTTACTTTGGGTGGGAAGATTGTCAGTTGAATTCATGGTGATAGAAGACCCCTTGGACTTCAATATGCTCCTCGGATGTGATTATGTATATGCCATGCAAGTTGTGGTTTCAACATTATTTCGTGTGATGTACTTTAATCATGTCGAAGAAATTTTCACTATTGATCATTTGGATTTCCTTGATCCATCTCCTGACCCAACTAGAGACCAGGTCTTTCCTTTATTGATTCCCAGTGTTTCTATAGACACTACCCCGCCATGGGTAAGCTATGTGGCCTCATGTCCTTTTTGTTCAATTGCTACTGAGAAGAATCCTCAATATTCATGCTTACCTTCTCAGGACTTGGTCCCAACAGTTGACCAAATGATTCATCCTATACAGACTATGTAGCTTGCTCTCCAATCTGTCGATCCTTTTGAAAGTTTAGACACATGTCCTATCTCGGATTATCTCCTTCCTTCGGATGAAGTCTTCCTAGAGTCTTTGATACAGTCTGACCTTATTTTGGATGTTGGTTTAGTTGTGACTAAGTATAAAACTGATTTGATTAGTAATCTTTGCCTTCCCATGGATCGGTCTTCTTATGTTCGTATTTTTGAGTTTTTGGACTCTCCCTTTGAACAGCAAGTCAGTGATCCTGATGAGTTTGATTTTTCTTATGAAGTTTTCAACTCCTGTGATACTGATTTGGTTCCCGCAGACTCTATCTCCTATGTTGATATTTGATTTTCTTCTAAGTTTGATCTTACTGATTGTGAACCCTCGGGCATTGGTACTATAAAATTTTCTTCAGTTGATTCTTCCTTGAGTACACTTTTTGTAGAAGATGACAAAGTTGCGTGTGTTTCTGCCAAAGTGACCTGCATGATATTTTTTCTTATAAATATGTTTATGATGTTATTGTTTCTTGGAGACAGGATTTGTAGTTTGATTCACAACTATTTACTTGCCTTTTGTTGTTGGTCACGATGTAACTGCATTTTCATGTACCCTTCTCACTCTTATGATCCTGATGCCAGCTTCCACACTTTTAGCTAGTTATATAAGACTTCATCTCTACTCTCACTATCTCCTAGCCTTGTACCATTTTGTTGCCGCAACTGACACCCTTTACCTAGAAGAGACACTCCCCGAGTGTCCTTATCTTGCTCACTTTTCTTGCATTATGCTTAGGTTTGTTTCTTGCACTTGGAACTAGTTTCAGCTACCTTTGACACTCGTCTCCTTGCATTTAGAGAACTCTTTCTGCTCTCCTTTGAGCTTGTTAAAAACAGTAAGGAGGTCACAAGTTGAATTTTCCGAACTCGTTAAAAATTCATGGGAAAGATATGGAGTCTTCTTTAGGCCCTTGTCTAACTCCTCAAAATAGACTAGAATGCCGAGTAAACTTGTTCGTTCAGATTCGTTAAGAATAAATGAACGAGAATCCACATTGGTGGTAGTTTATTGCTTTTTTAGACCATGTGGAATATTTACGAAAAAGGTGCACTCTCTTTAATTCAGAATTGAGAAGAGTATCTTCAAGCATAGGTTTATTGATTTTCCGGACCTAAGGGACTAAACTTACGGAAAAGGAACACCCAGTATGAGCGTAGTTTTCTCTTTTTCATGCTCTGGACCCAAACATGAAAAAGATTCTGAACGTACTTTATGTCTTTGTCATAATTGCAAAACCTAAATAACAAAGAATCGAGTTTACTATTGTAAGCCACATTTATTGTAATCAAATGGACCTTTTCGAGTGATCTTTCCTTCCTTCACACTTGTTAAACTCAAGCTACCTACTGCTTCTGAAGGTGCGTCGTTCTGGTATTAGTTTACCCCTTTTTTAAACCTTGCCAACTAAGTACAAGAAAGGTATACCTTAGTCCTTTGGGAGCTAAGAGAGTTCTTCTATGGATTTTTTAATACTTTTCTGCCCTCAGGAGACTAAATTGTATGAAAAAGCACCCCCTATAGTCTTCTTCAGAGTTTTCAGACTCTCAAAATATGAAAACACCAACAAGCATGTACTAGTTTGTTCTTGTAAAATCCATGAATCAGTAACATTATCAAACATTATTCTCTCCCCTTTCTAAGCTTGTAAAAAATGAAGGGATACTCGAGTTAATTTTCATGGACTCGTTAAAATTTAACAGGAAAGATAAGGAAGAATTGCTCTCTTTGGGTTATAAACAGTGGCATCATGTCATCCTTGAACAAAGCACTCTCTAAAATTTTGGATACTCACATCTCAGTTTACACTTTCAGCTTATCTATTACTTCGAGTCTTACTCCTCCCCTTGTCCTTTATACATGGGGAATCTGATCATGTATCCTACATGAAAAATAAGTCTAGTTGTCCTATCTACAAGTAAAAGCTGTCTTGGGTCATCTCTATGTCATGCTCACTGTTGAAGGATCTGTACCTTCATTTAATTTTTGACATGATTCCCATAATTATCCTCTCTAAGTATTACTTGTGTCTACCTTGCCATATCCAGTTTCATAGTCACTCTTGTGATCTGTTGAAGGATTCATTTCCTTCCTCCTCACATTGAGTTCTCCAAGATTGAAATATTGTAATGTATTTTGACCATCGCTTCCATCTAACCTCACACATTAGGGGGCATCTGTTATCATGTAAAATGGAACTTCTCCATCTGAGTACTGACACCCAATGTGTTGGAACACAAAATGACAAAATGGATTGAAGTATCCAAAACACTATATATGGGAATGACCTTTGATACATCATTACCTTACTAGATGGATTTATTTTTTGTATGGAAATTAGGTTGAATACGCGACTATTATCATAGCAACCCATGTATCATACACGAGTATGTACAATGCAACTCGCGTATACATCATTAGGTCTTGTACCTGCGGTTTTTCATAAAGCAAGTTGCGTATCGTACACTACCTGCCAGTATTAATAGTCGCGTATGCCCTAATACAAAGTTAAAAATATAAACACGATTATTCGAGGGCAGTTGGGCCCTTAATTATAACTTTCCCAAATTCCTCAACCATCTCAACCTTCGTAACCTCTCTCTTTCCTCATGTATAAATAGAGGGTAGGAGTTGAGGCTAATCAATCATGAATTATAGAGAAAATTTATGCAAGTGTTTTTCCTTTAGATATCTTGGAGTAGTATAAATCAATTTCCTTGGTGAGAAGATGAGCACTTGTCTCAGATGTTGGGTTGTAATCTCACCTCACTTGTTTATTAATAAAGAGAGTCCTTCTTCCAATATTGTGTCTTTGCACTCTTATATACTGTGATTTCTGAATTATCTTATTGTTTCATTATAAGTATGTTATTTCATTAATCATTCATATAATATATAAGATATTGTAGGAAATATCTTGATCTTTGTAGGTGATTGGAGATACCCTGGAAGCCGTGGAAGCAATTTGAAGAGAAGAAGAAAAGATAGGATCGACTGTCATAAATAACATATGCCCAATTTCTTCCTATTTCTATTTCAAATTATGAAATGGATGATTGTTTGTAAGTTAATTTAGTAAGTTGGTAACCCAAGAGACCCTAGGTTATATGGGTGTGTTTTCTTGAACAACACATAGTCATTGGAAATCCTGTAGTAAAATTTATGGAAATGAATTCCCATTTCCATTCTAAAACTAAAAAAGGTTGCAATAAACCTACTGGGTTTTGATGCTCAAGCTTCACCTGCTGACATTTCATGCACTTAGAAATACATTCATCAATTTCCTTTTTCATTCCTGGCCAAAAATACTACTTTCTATATGTAGAAATTGTTTTCTGATATCCTGGGTGACCAGAATATGGAGTTTGATGGATCTCATCCATAACAATTCTCCTCAAGTTGCCACATTTGGAATATAAATTATTTTCTTATAAGTAAGAAGTTCATCTTCTTTCGATTTATATTTCTCGTACTTCCTTTCAAGGCTTTGCTACTACAACTTGTCCTTTATATGAACATACATTTCATCCTCAACAATATGGTTAATAATCCACCCCCTCAGATATGGCTGGCAAATACTAAGAGATACCACATGCCTTTCATGTACCTTCCTGTTGAGTGCACCAACCACCTTTTTTTCTTTTCCCTTTGTTTGTTTGATTTAAAAATAAAATTCACAAAACATTTCCAACCATATAGCTTCTCTAGCATTTAAAGTTGGCTGATCAAACAAGTATTTCAGACCACAATGGTCTATCCTTAGCTCAAATTTCCTTCCCATTAAGTAATGCTTCCACATATTGAGAGCATGTACTATGGCTACAAGTTCTAAATCATGAGTAGCATAGTTCTTCTCATGTTCCTTTAAATTTCTTGACTCATAACATACCACGTGGTTTTCTTGCATAAGAACTCCTCCAAGTCCTTGATTGCATGCATTGGTACACACCACATAGTATTTTTATGGGTCTGCAATTTTCAAAATTGGTGCACTTGTGAGAAGATTCTTCAACTGTTGGAATCTCTCCTCACATATTGGTGTCCATACAAAATTTATCCCCTTCCTTTTCAAGTTAGTGATTGAATGTGTGACCTTGGAGAAACCTTCAATGAACCTCCTGTAGTACCTTTCAAGTCCCATAAAAGATCTCACATCTCTCACATCTCTTGGAGTTGTCCAGTTCATAATGGATTCAATCTTCTCAGGGTCCACAGATATTCCTTCATCTGAGATAATGTGACCCAAATAATGGATTTTATCTTTATAAAATTCACATTTTCTCAACTTTGCATGCAGCTTATGCTCCCTTATCAATTGCAATGTCATTCTCATATGTTCTTCATTCTCTTCTTCATTCTTAGAATAAATAAGAATGTCATCTAGGAAGACAAGAACAAAATTGTCCAGATACTTGCTAAAAACACTATTCATGAGACACATGAATGTAGTTGGTGCATTTGTGAGACCGAATGGTACCACCACAAACTCATAGTGTCCTTACCTTGTACTAAAGGTTGTCTTATGAATATATTCCTCTTTGATTCTTACCTAATGGTAACAAGACCTCAAGTCAATCTTTGGAAATACTTTTTCTCATCTCATTTGATCAATAAGGTCATCAATTCAGGGTAATGGGTATTTATTCTTCATAGTGACTTTGTTCAACTACCTGTAGTTAATACATAACCTGAGTGTCCCATCTTTGTTTTTCACAAACAGAACTAGTTCTCCCCACGGGAACACACTCGGCTTGATATACTTATTTTACAACAACTCTTGCAACTGCATCTTCAACTTTAGCAATTATGGGGTGCTCATCCTATAGGGTGTCTTGGACACTGGTGCTACTCCAGGAACAAGTTCCATTGTAAAATTAATGTCTCTTTTTTGAGGAATTCCTGGAAACTCATCAGGAAAAACATCCTTGAATTCTTGCAATACATGAAAGTCCTCCAACCTAGGAGTTTCATTTTCTGTTCCCTCCAAAACATGGGCTGCATACAATCTACAACCTTTCCTACAAAACTTCTTCAGATGCATTGCTGAAATATTCCTAATAGAAATCATCTTTGGAATGCCTCTTATAACCCTTGGGTTTCATTCTTCATCCATGCATTCAAATGTCTTGTTGTAACATTCAAGCTTAACTTTGTGTGCTTCTAACTAGTCCATTCCAATGAGAATATCATAGGAACCAAGAGGTAGAATATTCAGGTTTACATAAGTGGATAGCCCATCCATGACTAATGAACATTTCTCTAACACTTCACTAACTTTCCTCTTGGCTCCAATTTCTAGTTGAACTAACCACAATTTGTCATGCTTTAATGTCTTAAAAGCACAAATCTCAACAATTTTAGGAGTGATATAACTGTGAGTAGATCCAAGGTCAATAAAAACAGAAACACATTGTTGACTATATAGTTTTCATTGATTTCAAAGGTGTCCACAAATGACAAAGGAATAACTAGTGGATATGATGATAGGAAAAACTCAGTGAAAGACTAAGGTAGTGATGGCATGGCATGGCATAGTTGAGGATGTGGCATGACACATATGATGACATGGAATATGATGGTGTCCTAATGATGATGTCATAAAATAGGGATGGCATGGCATGGCATAGTTGAGGATGTGGAATGACACACATGATGGCATGGAATATGATGGTGTCCTAATGAAGATTTCATAATAGTTCATTTCTAACAAATACAATGGATGAGATGGACATGGACGATAAGACAACATGAATGACTGATTTGAATACTTCCAAGACAGTTTCGACAGTATGATGTGAACAATGGTTAATGAAACAAAGAACAGAGGTCGAGTGGAAGTAGAGATGCAATATGAACGACAAAGCTAGTTAGACAAATGAAGAGTGGAACTACAGAAGAGTGAAATAAATGGGAGATAGAGTACATGTCAAAAAATAGAGAAACTACATTTGCGAGTGTTTATAAATTCTTCAGAGAAACTATATCTATGAGAGTTTTTATAAATTCCTTATAATCAACAACATGATGAAATTCTTTGTGTTTATAAATATTCGAAATTGTCAGAAACAGTCGCAGAGGATTTTCGTAAAGAAATCATGCAGATATGCAAAATCATGGTGAGATATACATTCAATCTAAAATCGATGGTGAGGAAGAATCCTGCACAAGATCCAACGATTAAGGATCAGTTCCGCAACAATCAAGATTGGACGACTTATATTAGTCCCGCACTAGATCTGACGGTTAGATTAATTCTGACAGTTAGGAGGAAAATCCAAAGTTCCGCAAAAGATCAAGATTAGACGACGGAGATTAGTTCCGCTAAAAAGAGATCAATGGTGCAGAAGAAAAAATGCGGAAAGGGAATTACGGAAATAATGCTTAAAGATTCTATGAACCCACAATTCGAAAGACCAAAGGTTGGGAAAGACTCTGCAAAATATCAACGGTGTAGAAGAAAAATTGCAGAAAGAATCTTGCGGAAAGGAGATTGCGAAAAGAAGCTTGCGGAAAGAAGATTACGGAAAGAAGCTTGCGGAAAAAATATTGCGGAAAGAATATTGTGGAAATAAGCTTGCGGAAATGAGCTTGTAGAAATAAGATTATGGAAAGCTGAGATATAATTTGACGAAATTTTACCTCTCCGCATCCCGCATCCCGCAATATGGAGAAGACCGATGGAGATCAACAGTGGGGAATCGTTGAAACAAAAACCTGGTGTGGAAATATGATTTCAAGAGGAAATATATGTGCTAGATCGACGGACCAGAGAGACTCAAAATTAGATCAATGGCCTGGATTGATTCTGGAGAAGGAGATTGCGAAAGAACCAAAAAACGTTAAGCTGGGCTGTGGAAATGAATTTTGAGGTGTGTCCATAAATGGTAAATAATAATGTCCAACATGAAACTCATAGATGGAAGATGAAGCTTGTGTTTTGTGTGAGAAACCTATACATATGAGCCTATGATGAGGATAGCCTACAGATAGCTGGCAGAGGAAGAAAAGAATCCCACAGGTGTGAGAAAAAGAGAAGCTCGAAGGTCTAAAGATAGAGTATTCCCTTTGATAGAGGAGAGGAAGTCCACAAGCATTGATTTGATGAATCTTGCGATCAGAGAACAAGGGAGCTTGTAGATCAAAAGTGATCAAGAAGTTTTTAATTAATTATTTAATTAAAAATCGTTAATCAGAGATTGTTGAAAATGTGTGACTATTAGATTTGAAAGGGCATGATTGTGAAAGGGTATGTTTCCAAAATAAAGAGATGCGTCTGTAGGAAACATGAAAGTACTTATACACTGAGGTATGAGTGAGAGAAGGGTCTCAGAGTCTACATCATAAAATTTGAAATAGAAACGAGTGGGTGAGATAGAGAATGGAGGGAAAAGAAATCTAGCATATTACAGAAAACATATTAGGGTGGCAGGGTGGTGCTAGGGCAGGAAACAGGCCTGCAGGGGTTTGTTTCCTCCTTCCAACAGAAGCTAGTAAATAGGGTGTAGGAGCATCTTGTCATTTGTAGCTGAAAAAATAGGGTCTCGTAGCATCCTTTCAGTAGCAGCTGATAAACCAGGTGATCGTAGCCTCCTTCCAGTGGTAGCTAGTAAATAGGGTGTTATAGCATCCTTTCGATAGTAGCTGATAAGTGAAGGGGTTGTAGTCTCCTTCCAATAGTAGATGGTAAATAGGGGGTTGTAGCATCCATTTTGTAGTAGCTGATAAACCAGGGGGTCGTAGCCTCCTACCAGTGGTAGCTGGTGAATAGGGTGTCGTAGCATCCTTTCAATAGTAGCTGATAAATTAGGGGGTCATATCCTCATTCGATTAGTTGCTGGTAAATAGGGAATAATACCATCCTTGTCTATAGTAGCAGGAAAAACTATTTGTAAATAATGATTTTGCATAATAGGACATATTGGTGGTTTACCCTAGTGGGCTTCCACGTTAAAATTGTGTTCTGTGTATTCTTGTTGTTATTTGTTTTTAATGTAATATTTAAAAAGTGGTTCAATTAGTAAAGAGATAACAATACTGATTCACCCCCCTCTCAGTATTGACCAATAAACCAACAATTGGTATCAGAGTGGGTTCCTTTAGCACAATTTAACCACTGGAAGGTAGAAAATTTATAAAACCACTATTGATCAACAAGAAGAGATTTACACTGTAAATGGATATCCAATACTTAGAAAACAAGGATACATATTTTGGAATACAAGAATGAAAATTTATCTGAAGTCATTGGGACATGATGTATGGAATTCAGTGATCATTGATTACTTCCCACCAAAGAGGATAAGGACTCCAGCTCAAAAGAAATCCAAGAAAAGTAACTCAATGGAAATGGCTTCAATCCTTGATGGATTACCTGATGATGTTAAAGAGAAGATAGGTGAATGTAACTATGCAAAGGAACTTTGGGACAATATAAAAGACCTCTACTCAGTTGAGCAAAGGGAAAAAGGAAGACTTGCTTTTCTCGAGGATGTTAGTGAAGATGAAGAAAATTTATTGATATGGACAACAAACTCAGATGAGGAATCAGAAGTAGACATAGAAGCTCAATACATGGCTGTTGTGGATGAAATTGAAAAATACAGGGAAAATAACAAAGTCTTGAAAGAAAATTTGTCAAAATATAAAGAAGAGAAGAAGTCAAAATAAGAGGAAGTCAAAACCCTCCAAGAAGAGCTACGCAATTCAAGACAACAAGTGTTGGCTAGTATGGAAGAGGTCAAGAGCTTAAAACAATAAGTTGTTGATTTCAAGGAAGAAGTAAAGAAGCTAAAAGATCAACTGAATTTTAGTGAGAATTTCAATGGAAGTACTGAAGCTCTTAATAAAATCCTCAACTTACAAAGATTCCCTAGGGATAAAATATGTCTTGGATATAAGCATAAAGGATCAAGATCCATCATTCATGAAAATGTTGAGAATGTTAAATGTTAACATGATGCCTCCAAAGATACACCTAGGCAGTAGAAGAATCACAAGAAATGAAGTCTAGTTAACATAATTCTGCTCATCCTCCCAAAATGAAAAATTTCAGAAGACATGCAAAAGAAACGAGTCATTACAAGAAGAAAAACCATAGATTATCCAAACATACATTCTATGGATATTTTCATTGTTGTCACAAGTTTGGTCACAAGGTTGATGATTGTAGAACCAAAGAAGAAGATGAAGGGCTGATAAGGAAAGAAGACACCAACATCTCTAATGGAAAAATACTTATTTGTTTCATATGTCACAATATTGGACACTTTGCAAAACATTGCAAGAATAGTACATGCATATCTTCCTAGGAAACTCAGAAAAAGGTATGGAAGATGAAAACCAAGGAACAAAGAAATAAAAAACCAGTAAGTAGAGTACCTCTTGGAAAAATACAAAGAAGAAAGGAAGACTCCAAAGACATAGAAGACATCAATATTTCAAACATTAGTGAGGTCTCCAAAGATGACGATGACATAATTATGCCACAGATAAAAAGGGCATCCATTCTAAGGAAAAACAAGATGGAGATATAAAAGAATACACCGATAAAGATGAAGGTGATGAAGAATACCATGAAAAATAACATTAGAAGGGATCTTATACTCAGGGGGAGTTAAAGTCAGAAAATTCCAATTGGTATCTAAGAAAAAAATCAATTGGTGTCTAATGTTGAAGTATATTGAAAACTATCTTCTTCAAAGATGATGGGTGATCAAGGTTGGTGTATGGATGACATGAGAGAAAGTATGAAGTAACGTGAGAACAACAAAATGTGAGAGTCATGAAGTCCATGATGTGTGAAATCAAACAGAAGATAAAGATTATTATGTTCACATGGTATTTGAAGTCATGACACATAAAAATTGTTGATAGTAGAAGAAAACTCAAGTCTGAAAAGTAAAAATTCAGTCTATTGATAAGATAGCAGGATGATTCAGCATTGAAAAAGGAAAAGGTTGAGGTTATGAGTCTTTGTGTCTGATATTTTGAGGAGAAACTATGTAATAAACTAAAGTAATATCTGTGTTGAGGATCTGAAGTTATGGGTCTCTGGACAATTGATAATATAGATCTAAAATCCAAAAGAATCCAACAGTATATGCTAGGTTTTTATATGAATATCTAAATGCACAAGCTTAAGGAAATCTGGTAAAAGTGGAAGCCAGTTAACTTACAGGAAGAATAGACCATTAGTTATGGCAGCAGGAACATAGTTTAAAAAGAAAACATGTATCCTAGACAGAAAATGGAAGAGTGTGAAAAAATGGCGAGTGTAAACACTGCCACAAAAATGTTGACAAAGGAGAGGAAGTACAGTGACAGGGGGAGTCCATGGATCTATCAGTTAAGCTATCATCCAAGAAACTGTTGCAAGAAAGGAAGTGTTAATATAAATGATAATAATACATTGAATAAATAACATAGTTTAGTTAACAAAGGGGAGATACGATGATAGGGGGAGTTGTCAGAAAGTAGAAAGACAAGAAATCCTATATCAAAATAGGTACATCGTTGGCATAACAGGTTATCCTTTGTCATTGTTGTCAAAGGGGGAGAATTTTTATAGCTTTCGATCAATGCCAAAGGGGGATATTGTTGAGTATATAGTTGTCATTGATGTCAAAGGTTTTCATGGATGACAAAGGAATAACTAGTGGATATGATGATAGGACAAACTTAGTGAAAGACTAAGGTAGCGCTGTCATGGCATGGCATGGCATAGTTGAGGATGTGGCATGACACACATGATGACATGGAATATGATGTTGTACTAATGATGATGTCATAAAATAGTGATGGAATGGCATGGCATAGTTGAGGATGTGGCATGACACATATGATGACATAGAATATGATGGTGTCCTAATGATGATGTCATAATAGTTCATTTATAACAAATGCAATGGATGAAATGGACATGGATTATAAGAAATCATGAATGGATGATCTGAATACTTCCAAGACAGTGTCGACAGTTTGATGCAAACAATGGTTAATGAAACAAAGAATAAAGGTTGAGTGGAAGTAGAGATGCAATATGAATGACAAAGATGGTTAGAAAAATGAAGAGTGGAACTGCAGAAGAGTGAAATGAATGGGAGATAGAGTATATGTCGAAGAAAAAAGAAACTATATCTGCGAGAGCATTTATAAATTATTCAGAGAAACTATATCTGCGAGAGTGTTTATAAATTCCTTATAATCAACAACATGATGAAATTATCTCTATATATAAATATTCGAAACTGTCAGAAAAAGTCCCAGAGGATTTTCACAAAGAAATCGTGTAGATCTGCAAAATCATGTTGAGATCCACATTCGATCTAAAATCGATGGTCAGGAAGCATATCGCACGAGATCCAATGATTAAGGATCAGTTACACAACAATAAATACCAGACATCTTATTAGTCTTGCACTAGATCCGATGGTTGGCGGAAAATCTAAAGTTCCGCAAAAGATCAAGATCGGACAGCTGAGATTAGTTCTGCTAAAAAGAGATCGACGGTGCAAAAGAAAAAATGCGTAAAGGGAGTTGCAGAAATAATGCTTAAATATTCTATAAACCCGCAATCTAAAAGATTGAAGGTCAAGAAATACTCCACAAAATATTGACGTCGCGGAAGAAAAATTGCGGAAAGAAGCTTGCGAAAAGGAGATTGCGGAAAGAAGCTTGTGGAAAGAAGCTTGCGGAAAGGAGATTGCAGGCAGAAGCTTGCAGAAATGATCTTACGGAGCAAAGATAGTGGAAAGAATCTTACAAAAAGGATCTTGTGGAAAGGATCTTGCAGAAAGAATCTTGTGGAAAGTCGAGATACGATCTGATGAAATGTTACATCTCTGCATCCCTCAATCTGGAGATCGACGCTCATGGATAAGACCGATGGAGATCAACTATGGGGAATAATTGAAACATAAACCTAGTGTAGAAATAAGATTTCAAGAGGAAATATATTTGCTAGATTGACAGACCAGAGAGACTCAAAACTAGATCAACGGCCTGGATTGACTCTGGAGAAGGAGATTGCAAAAGCACCAGAAAACGTTAATTTGAGCTGCAGAAATGAATTCCAAGATGCGTCCATAAATGGCAAATAAGAATGTCCAACATGAAACTCATAAATGGAAGGCAAAGCCCTTGTTTTTTGAGAGAGACATGTACAAATGATCCTTCGATGAGGATATCCCATAGAGAGCTCGCAGAGGAGGAAAAGAAGCCCACATGCATGAGAAAAAGAGAAGCCCGAAGGTCTGAAGATAGAGTATTCCCGCTGATAGTGGAGAGGAAGTCCACAAGAATTGGTTTGACGAATCCTGCTATCAGAGAATAAGGGAGCTCATAGATCAGAAGTGATCAAGAAGTTTTTAATTAATTATTTAATTAAAAATCATTAATCACAGATTGTTGAAAAGGTGTGACTATCATATTTGAAAGGGCATGATTGTGAAAGGGTATGTTTCTAGAATAAAGAGATGCATCTGTAGGAAACATGAAGGTACTTATATACTGAGGTATGAGTGAGAGAAGGGTCTCGAATTCTAAATAAAAAAGTAGAAACAAATACCAGTGGGTGAGACAGAGAATGGAGGGAAAAGAAATATAGCATATTACAGAAAACATATTAGGGTGGTAGGGTGGCGCCAAGGTAGGAAACAGGCCTGTAGGGGGTTGTTGCCTCCTTCCAGCAGAAGATGGTAAATAGGGTGTAGGAGAATCTTGTCAGTTGTAGCTGAAAAAAAAGGGTGCCGTAGCATCCTTTTAGTAGCAGCTGATAAACCAAGGGGTCGTAGCCTCCTTCCAGTGGTAGCTGGTAAATAGGGTGTCGTAGCATCCTTTTAGTAACAGTTGATAAACCAAGGGGTTGCAGCCTCCTTCCAGTGGTAGCTGGTAAATAGGGTGTCGTAGCATCCTTTGAGTAGTAGCTGATAAACCAGGGGTCCGTAGCCTCCTTGCAGTGGTAGCTGGTAAATAGGGTGTCGTAGCATCCTTTGAGTAGTAGCTGATAAACTAGGGGGTCGTATCCTCCTTCCAGTAGTTGCTGGTAAATAGGGTGTAATACCATCCTTGTCTGTAGAATCAGGAAAAACTATTTGTAAATAACAATTTTTGCATTAATAGGACGTATTGGTGGTTTACCCTATTGGGTTTCCACGTTAAAATTGTGTTCTATGTATTCTTGTTGTTATGTGTTTTTAATGATAGATTTAAAAAGTGGTTAAATTAGTAAAAATATAACAATACTGATACACCCCGCTCTTAGTATTGGCCAATAAACGAACACAAATTGTTCAACATTCTTACCTTCGACTTCAACCACAGTTGATTGATGATCTTCCTAGAAGTTGTCTAGTGCTACATAGATTTTAGGGATGGTCCTTGCCACTTGACCCATAGTTTTAGCTCCTTGGATGTTGTGAACTTTCCATACATTCCCATTCTCATGCAGACAATTCCTAGGCATATGGTTTCCTCCACATCCCCAACATTGGAGTGGTTCTCTTGGATCCTTTGGATCTCTTCGCCTATCTCCCATCATTCTGGTTGGCTTCGTCACATCTTGTGATGGCTCCCTTTGCTAATTTCGAAGGTGAGAGGGTTTTAAACCTTTCTTCCTTCGGTCAAACTTCTCATTCTTCTTGTCTTTCCATGCCTTATGGAAATCAAGTCTGTTTTTGTTCTGGTCATAGCAATACTTTGTATTCCTTATTACCTCTTATAGAGTTTGAGTTTCATCAAATTCAATCCTATCTTTATATGACTGAGGTAGCCCACTTAGAAAACACTAAATTTTCACTTTATCTTCTCTAATATACCTAAAATACCTCAACAATTCCAATAATTTGTTTGCATATTCTTCCATGGCCAACTATCCCAATCTTAGCTCATGGAACTCTTTAATATTATCATCATAGTAACCATGAGAAAGGTACTTTTGCTTGAAATATTTCTTAAACTGTTTCCACACAATATTTCTGTCATTGATCTTCTTCACTTTCTTGAGGTGCTCCCACCATATAGATGGTCTTCCATTTTAGTTGAAAATGGATACCCTTGCCTTCATATTTCCAGAGTAGTCCTGGACTTGGAAATACTTTCTCATCCCAAGAATCCAAGCTTCAGCTTCTTGATCGGACTTTACCTCACCCTCAAATGTAGGCGGATTTTTCTTCTTAAATTCCCCATGTGAACTGTTCTGGTAATGCCTATTTCTGTTATTCATATGAGATTAAGATATTGAACCCCCAATGGATTGTTCAAAGTCAGATGATCTACTAGAAGACCATTTTCTCGATATGTTAGACATCTTGTAGGGATTTCTTCTTGAACTATTCTGACTCCCTTATGGATTTGTTGTTCAATGCCCAGAGTTTATTTGCCTTTGGATGTATGTCAAAATCTGTAGCATGGATGCATTCAATTGATTTTTCTATTCTTGAGATTTAATCATCCTTTCATTGTATTCTCTGCAACTTTGCAATCCCACCCTTAGGATTCTCATGGTGGATGCAATATCTAGGGGAGTATCTTGATTCCTTCTCCCATTGGATTCTTTTTCAACACTCCCAAACTGTACATTCCCCCTCATGTAATATTCCTCGGGACCATAGGGAGCTTGTGCATCATCCAAGATGATAATCTTGGCCCAACCAAGACCAAACTTTCCAAACAAACTTTTACAGTTTACACAAGTTTTCCATAATGTGGTGGAACTAATGTTCCCAAAAGGTGACAGGGTTGAAACCTGTAGCTATGGTACCACAATGTCACATCCCCTACCCTCTCTCACCATCAGGAAGGGCATGAATACACTGCTCTGATACCACAATGTCATGTTCACATACACCTTACTGATATGCATAATAAAAATTAATTTATTACTTCTTATTTAAACAAAGTCATGGGTCATACACATCCTTTAACATTCATTCTGCAGCTTAAAAAACACTAAAACAGTCATTTCGCGACTCGTAGATCCACTCTGTAATCATTTCCACAATGAACCTAACTTTTCCACCTTTTGCCTTTCGCATTCCGCAATGTGGATTGTGGAAAGCGGAACTCTAGAAATCGCCACTGTTATTTCTCATCCTTCCTCTTTCCGCTTTCCGCAGTGGACTCCAGGTAGTGGAAACAACAAAATATGATGGAGTCCTTTGTTCATTTTTTACTTTCCTCCTTCTTCCTTCTGCAGCAGACTTCGAGTAGTAGAAAAGAAAAATTTCCTTGTGGTCAATTGTTCACCTTCCACAGGCGGACTCCGGGTAGCAGAAAACCCGAAATACCTTACCTTTATTCTTCGGTTTTGCAATTTCCACTTTCTTCCTTCCACATTCCGCAGGTGGACTCCAGGGTGAAAAAATCCCAAAATACTTGCCTTTATCGTTTTGTTTTCTATTTCTCTGCCTTCCGCCTTCTGCATTACGCAACGGATTTCGGGGTGCAGAAAAGCACATTTTACCTTGTCTCTTTTCTGTTTTTCCTCTTTCCGCCTCCCTCCTTCCTCCTTCCGCAAGACTATTCTGAGATGCGGGAACATGCATTTTACTTTTTTATTCCTGTTCTTTCCCTGCTTCCATGGGCAGATTCCGAGGTGCAGAAAACCAACATTTTTCCTTGTTCAACTTCTCTTTCCGTCTCTCGCCTTCCGCCTTCTGCAGGTGGATTCTCGGGTGCAGAAATGCTTAAGTCAGATGCATTTTGACTCTGTAACCAGTATTCTAGCCTCCATGAACTTAAGAAAAATGCATTGGAAACAAAAAATCATATGCAAATGTCAAATGAAGGAAAGTATAACATCAGTAAACTCTACTTGAATATTTAGCAAGCATTCAACACATTCATAATAATTATTAAACAAATACATTGCATAATTTATACAAAGAATACTTATCTTGAAGATGAAGTTGTTATGTCAGTGCAACATTCCACCCAACCATAGGCCAATTGTGTTCATGAATCTCTCGATACAACTTCCACCCCTGAGCTATGCATGATTTCCACAAAGAACTAGGGAACAACAGGCTCACACAAAGACAGAACACATCAAACAAAACCAAGCCAACCTACAGTTGGGTTTATCAGGCTGTTCACCCAAGAAAATACACAATTGGGTTTATCAGGTTGTACGGAGTGACTCACACATAGCCAATATTCACATTAAGGTCCATCTAAGCCAACTAACAGTTGGTTTTATTAGGATTTTCATCCAAGCCCACACACTGTTGGGTTTATCAGGCTACTCAGGAAGTGATTCACACATAGCCAATATTCACATTAAGGTCCAGCCAAGCCAACTAATAATCGGGTTTATCAGGCTGTTCAACCAAGCTAACACATTATTGGGTTTATCAGGCTACTCAGGCAGTGATTCACACATGGAAAAATGCACATCAAGACTTAGCCAAGCCAACCTACAATTGGGTTTATCATGCTTTTCAGCCAAGCCAATATACAATTGGGTTTATTAGGATGCCAACCAAGCCAATATACAATTGGGTTTATCAGGATGCTAAGGTAGTGGAAAGGAAGAATCACTAAGCTAGTGAGCTCATTCATAGGGCTAGGGACACCTCCATAAGATATAGCTGGCATGGAATCCACAATACCTACACAACCAACACAAGGAAGTATCCCTTTCTCTGCTACATAGTTCCTCAGGCCATACCTTCCCTTCCAATGCTCTTCAGGGTGTGCATAGAAGATTAAACAGCCACTCTTATCTTCTTGTTAGGTTCCTCTATTCACTAGGTTTATCAAGCCAATTCTGCGCCTCTTCCACTCCTAATTCTTTCATGCATTTTAGACCCAAACCACGGGGACTTCACTTAGTGAACATCTCACATAGCATGTGCGATTGCGGGATATTAAAGAATACCCTTAATTTCCAGAGATATTGACCCAAACTCTTTTTGTTGAAACCCCCTCCCAATACTTGAAACCTCCTCCCAATACTTAAAACCTCCCCCCACCCCTTTTTATACCTCAATCCTTATAAACCACCCTACCCACCCCCACCTTAAACCCCTTATGCCCCTAATACCTGCATTATATTGGTTCAATTTTTAATAATTTTAAAACCCACAATATGAACTAACGTGATAGGATATTGGTCAACAAGTGAAGCCCCCGTGACCCAAACCAGGGTACACATAACAACAAACCACAATGTGACACAACAAAACAGGGCTCCACTCTGTAACACAGACAACCAGGGTTCCCAACCACTCTGTAATGCATAAAAACAAGGTTCCAGCCAAGGATATAGGAAGAGGTACACTAAATAATGTGACATGAATGCCTCCTCTAGCTCTTGCTATGTCTACGGGATGATACTCTGCGTGAGGATAGGGATCAAATGAATCGATGATGAAGTGAGTCCCCTCCTTCTTGCGTGAATGAGGAAGAACGAATAATAATGAATCATTATTGGTCAATGAGGAGTATGGAATGGGAACACATTCTTCTGATTTCTTACCCCAGAAGTAAGAATACCGGTTTCCAGAGGCTGCAGGCTTACCCGAGAACAACATCGACTGCCATGCCTCTCCCTACCCAAGGCATTAACTACCTCAACCAACTTTTGGAAGAATTGAATGATTGAGAGAAGAGGACAAAAAGCATAGTTGAGAGCTAGAGGGTTATTCCATCGACATATGTCGTAACCCTATTGGCTCAAGGGTTTGAATAACTCCCCTCCCTATTCAAATCATGCCCCGATCTCTTTCATTGTAGTGCATAGCTAGTTGTGGGTATTTTTTGAAATTGCATTTTTACATGATATCTCAGAATATACTGTTCCTGACTAGCACTATAACTATCGACATCGATTTTTAATCGTCGATACATAAAACACCAAATTGATGGCAGGGCCTTGGCCTTGATCTCCTTGCCATGATTTAATAACAATATTTACATCATGTACAATTTTAATACCATGGGGTCAAAACTGGGGTATTGCAACATCTAATATATGGAAATAAATGTTTATAATTCTTGGCCTAACCCCTTTACTTTAGGATTTATTCAAGTAATAAATACAATCATAACTTTTGAATAAAGGTGAGTAGTTAGTAGTCAACAATCAATGTAAAAAATGGTCTCTATATTAATTAAGTCCCACTAGGAAGTTGGCACTTATTAATCATTTGACCATGAAAAGTAGTGAGGGTTTTGGATCTTCGAAGCCTATTTAAAGAGTTAGAAGTCTATTTATTACTTTGTCAAGAAATTATTGTATTAGATCTCTTCTTAAGTGAAAGGTCACCCAACCTTAAGAGGTGTGTGAACACTACTTCTATATTTGAATATAATAATATAAGATCCATTTTAGCTTGTTTGTTGATTATTCTCTACGTTTTGTTAATTTCCACCACAATATTAGAATCTTTGTATTATTTATCTATGTTTATCTTACTACCACACTAATATGTAGGATTAAGTACTCCACATGTGGTATTAGAGCCGCTTTCTTGAGCCCCCAATATTTTCGTAGTTTTTTTTAAAGGTTAAAGACATGTTACAACATTTTTAAATAAAAATAGATATTTGTCAATTAGTGGGTAAAAATGTAATTGGGGAAGAATAGATGCAGAGAGTAAAATCGATACTTAGTCACCATGTACCCTAAGATGGTACCCCTTGGAGTGGTATAGCATCAAAGAACACCTACACATAGAATTCATTTCAACATACCCTCAAGTATATCAAAAGTCCCATAGGCAAGTTGAAACCATCTAGATATGATCCAATCACATGGTCTTGTTTCTATAGTGGTATCGAAAAAAATGCTCGATAACATTACTCTCCCATACTTGGGTAGTAGGTCATATAGACGAGGGAATAGTTGAGCCTCCTTAGTTATGAAAGATTGGGTTGAGTATTATTGTACCCCACCCATATATCAAAGTGATATAACTCTTGGAAATCCCTTATCCCCAGGTCCTTGGAAACCCTCATCTCTGTAACCCACCGATAAAATTTCTACATTCTGTTAGAGCAGTTAGTGCAATAACTAGATTCTTGTTGTTGTAAGAAAAATTCCTACATCTTTACATCCAATAGGCATTTGGGAATTTTTTCAGTATTGTAGTATTCTACAAAAAAAAATACTCCTACCAAAGTTTTAAAAATTCTATGGGTCCCAAAAACCATTATTTGTGACCTATCTCAAAAAAATCCTTGCACCATGCTAATCATTTTGATATATATCTGTAACAATATTTTGTGGGTGGTTTTGGAAACCTTTATTTGTGACCTGTCTCAAAAGAATCCTTATACTTTGTTTATCATTTTTATATATATCTCTAACAAACCTTCTTGGATGGACCCAACCATTCCAACTTTGGTATTCATACTTTTCAGCTTCCATGGTACACATCTGCAACAAAAGGCACATGGAGATCACAAACCATAATCAACTCCAAGATCTTCAATAATTGACCTCAGTGGCCATGTCCTTGTAGAAATCAATTGATCATAATTGACCCATTTACTCAACTAACTCTAACTCAAAGTGGTTGAAAACAACAACATCTTGAAAAACCCTGAACATGTGATGACTGCTATTGCTCAACATGTAGGATTTTCTCTGAAATAAAAGGATCCAAACAATGGAACTATGGTATCTGAAGAGCCGGGATCTCACTCTATATTCCTAAAATCATAGCCTCACTCCTTTAAGGATATAAATTCATGACACAACTTCTGGAATATTAACATGTGCAAATTTGATGTCTATCCCCCCTCAGGTTGGGTTACCCAAATGGAAAATTATTTTTCTCTCCGTGGAATTAAATATGATATTCAAAAGTTAAAATTTGGGATTTTATATCTAGACTCAAAACGTTGGGAACATTAGAGAACATGCATATTTACCTAGTACATATTTTATTCTAAGTTGCGTAGTCCATGTGTGAGAGTGAACTTGATCTCATTTGGTCCAATATATTCTCCCTTGGATGAGATTATTCTTCTCTTAGACAAGGGAACACATCTTCTTGAGTCAAAATTCAATTAATAGTGGAGTCTAGTCTTGCATATCTACCTTGGAATCATCACCAGGATCACATGCCTACCTTGGAATTATCACCAAGAGGGAACATTTCATGTGCACTAGGCTAGGGGGGTGCAATAGTTTTGCATGCATGAGTGTAGTTCACTTCACTTGTGCATATCTAGTTAACCGATGATTGCATGTCCAATCAACTAAGACTAGGTGGTAGATTACTAGTGTTTTATGTTAGTACATGTCCAAGTATTCTCTAGAAGCTTAACTATGGTGCATTAGCTCATCGTGTAGAGTATATATCTTGTAAAATAAGCGGCATCCATTCATTCAAGAATAGATTCACGATGATTCTCTCTTCATTTATTTTGGTCTCAAGCTTGAAATTGTTGTTTCTTCTTTGCAACTAGATTTTGTGTGCAGGTTATTCAACAATTTCACAGGAAATGGTGCCATAAATCTTATCACCATTATGTCCCTCATAACCAATTTGTGAATATCCTTTAAAATCGTTTTGATCGTGACACTTACGACTTGAGATGGTTGACCAAATTATGTCAGAATGTACTATATTACAACCATTGAGCAATTGACAATATGCATATAAGGCCTCTTTGTTTCTTTTTCTTTTTTTCCTAGGAATGCTTCATGAGTGGCCTTAAGGAGTCAATTCGAGCGCATGCCATTATCTAGTGACCCTCCACTTGGTTAGAATCTTGTGATATATCTTATGAAGATAAAATAATTATCAATTACCAACCCAAATTAACTTCATTTCCCACCCACACAAGCTCTCCCCTCACTAATAAACTACAATAAATCCTTGTCATTAGTGTCCTTTTAGTTTTTCTCTTTGCTTCCATTAATTTTTTTATTGATTTTTTTGTAGTATTTATGAAACGTTGATTCTATTTCATGAGATGGTGCTAAAGTCAGTGTTATTTCCTGTGTCAACTTTAACTCTAGGTTTAGCACTCGATTTAGAGCCATATTTAGCACTAGATTTAGACCCATATTTAGAGCTAGACATAGTGGATGATTTAGCATCAATTTTTTTGAGTGACTAAATAAAAGTGAGAGTTTTTTTTTTGGAAATAATGCTAAGTAATATTAAAGGTTAAAAATAAGCCACTTGCCTCAGTCCTCATGTGTAATATCTTGAATTTGACCCCATTAGATTAAAATTTCATATGATGTAAATATCATTAATTAAATCACGGCGAGGAGCTAAAGCCCAAGGCCCCACCATGGATTTATCGTTTTATGGTTGGACAATTAAAATTGATGCATATGGTTATTGTTCTAGCCAAGCACATTATATTTTGGACATCATGTACACATGCAATTTAATAAAAATACCACAACTTGCTATGTCAATGCAACAAAGAGATGGGGACATGATTTCACAAGGAATAGGGAGGGAAAATATTCAAACGCTTGACCCAATAGGGTAAAGCCAAATGTCAATGAGAGAACCCATCAAGCTGTCAATTGCCCATTTTATCTTTTGTGCCTAATCATTATTTCTTCCACAAATTGGTTGAGGTAGTTAATTCCTTGGGGAATGGAAGAGTATGGCAGTCAAATTCGAATTGGGGCAATCCATCATTTTTGAAAAACGTGTTTTGACTCATGAGGAAAGAAAACTCTAAGAAATGCATGCCCATCCCATTATTCACCCATGTCCTTCTCTTCCTCACGCAGTTGGATCTCTTGGGAATTTTTCCCTAAAGACTTCTACATTTTTCCTAATTTATCCAAGCTGGGAAACCCCTTTTTGTATTGTTCAGTGAATGGGCAGAGGACAACCATGATTTGGGGGTCTATAAAGGCCATATTTTCTCTCATAATTCCCATAGGCATTTTCTGAATTCGGATTCATGATTTGGGTGTGTTGGGCTATAGGGAAGACCCAAGCTTTATAACATTAACTTCACACCAACAAAAGACCCACAGTGTTGGCCCTTTCGGCAACAACCTGCGAACAGGTTGCAGTCTCACCTGAAACAGCTATGGGATGCCACAGAATCAGGTTTCTACAAGTAGAAGAGGGATATTACTGTACCTTTAGCCTTTAATAACTTATATTCCTATAACACAGAGATTCAACATTCACATATATAACCTCGCAGCTAAATAAGTAGACAGTGACTTGCTTAACCCTTTACTGGGAATTCACAGGGAAGTTATTAAGTTAGCAGTGATCTTATTTATCAGATATATGTTTATCAATGCATGAAAGAACATAACAGAAACAACACAAAGAACCACAACACAAGATATAACGTGGTTCACCCCCAGTGTAGGGGCTACGTCCACAGAACTGCATTTTATTCAACTCTTTACTAAAAACACAGTTTTGATCTACGCACTTACCTACAGATCCTTTCAAGTCCTTAAAGCCACGCACACAGCTACAGGCCTCTGCGCACACAGCTGCAGATTTCCTTAATCACCCAAAACCCTCTGCACACACAGCTGCAGAGGTCGTCCACGCACACAGCTGGGACTCAACCTTCTTACAAAACAAACCTTAGCTTCGCATCAATTCATCTTACATCAAAAGCCTAAACTGACTTCTTTACAAGAGTGCTTATTTATAGTGCACTTATTACAAAACCATGGGCTTAAACCATGGGCACTCCGAACTCTAAACCCTAGACTTAAACCATGGGTTTATTACAAAAGAAAGTTTTTACTCAACCACGACACCCCTAAGACTATTTTGAGTCGTAACTCCGCTTACAAACTCCCATAACTCCGCAGAGTTATCCACCTTAAGGACCGTTAGGGTGCGCGCCCCAACAGGCCCCTAAGACTCACCAGTGTCTCGTCCCGAGACACTCAGTTGCTTTTCTGGTGGTAGAATCTTGTTGGCGAACATAGTGCACTGCTTGCTGAAGCCATATATGCAGTTTGTCAGCTACTTGTTTCTTTCCTTCGTAAAATTTATGTTGGTTAAGGCCTTCTGGATCTATTAGCGATCCCATCCTTCAATCTGCTTGCCGAACATTTGACCATCCAAAAACTTAGGGTCCCTAGAATTGTGTGTCAAGGTGCATAAGACAAACAGCCGCCTCAATTCTGCCAAACCAGGAGGATACATCTTGGGATGTTTCAGAGGCTTCCTGTGAAGACCGGTGCTTTTCTTTGTGCGGCTTAGAGCGCACTTTTGCCTTTCATCCTTCCTCTTATAGCGAACTTCTGCCTTTCTTTGTGCCTTGGTTGAACATGGCTACACGGGTGGATTACTCAGAAGGTTCAGCAGAGCTCTCTCCCTGACCAATCGTAATAACTCCTGGACTTCACGATCATTCGACATAGTTCTAACTGAAGAAACTCAAAGAGATGCACAATGCAGGAGTCGTAGGCTGGTGTAGCGTCTTATAGAATCCCACAATAGAATCTATCATCATGATGCATTAATGATGCCGAATTTGATGGAGTGGCGGAAATCCTGTCCACACAGCGCCATATTTTCCCAAAATCTCATCATTGCAGGCAATTAGGGCAGTTCTCGTGCCGGCGCCGTCGAGTGTAGTTTTGTCCCATCCATCACATTTTAGGCTGTGGCACACCTTTGATTTTTGACATAACCACTAAGTTCAACTGCGCTTTGATAAGTACCTTCAACACAATATGCACCTTCGACCCATCCTGACCTATACGGAAACCAAACTTCAACCTTTAAACTTTGACAGTCTTCAACACTTCGTAGCTTTGAGAACAACTTCATTATAGTCTAGTACCCAATTCCAATTGTTCTTGGTACTTAGACTGTCCTTCATGCTGTTACTCCTGATCAAGGGGTCCCGGTTTGTCCCTGTACTTCTTTATCCTACTTCCATTCACCATGGAGAGTAAAATTTCTCCATTCAATTTAGCTAACTGGACTGCACCACCATCAGTAACTTTCTGCACTATATATGGTCCTTTCCAATGTGTCTTGAACTTACCTAGGAATTTCATGAATTTGCTGTCATATAGGAGCACAAGATCACCCTGCTGGAACTGCTTCTTCTTGATGTGTCTATCATGCCATGCTTTTTCTCTAGCTTTTTGAACTTGCTGCTGGAACCCTGCAATGAATCTATCCTCTTCAAGTTCTAGTATCTTTGCCAGCCTTTCTTTCATCATATCTAGGTCATCCATATCTGTAAAAGTAGATATTCTGAGGCTAGGTACAATGTACTCCATGGGCATGACTGCTTCTTATCCATAAACCAGCCTAAAAGGTGTATGGCCTGTCAACTTCTTGCAGGTGGTTCTATGAGCCCATAGTACTACTGGAATTCTAAGGTCCCAATCATTTCTATTAGCATTGCAAACCTTCGTCAGAGCGTGTTCAAGGATCTTGTTAAAGGCTTTGACAGTTCCATTTGCTTGAGGATGATAGGCAGTACTCTTCTGATGATATACTTGAAATTCTTCAGTTAATACTTCAATAGTCTTATTTAAGAAATGTGATCCTTGATCACTCATAAGAATTCTAGGACACCCAAATCTTGACAAGATGTTATCGAAGATAAACTTCGTGGCTGTAGCAGAACTACAGGTCTTGACTGGTTGAGCTTCGGCCCAATGAGTAAGGTAGTCAGTTGCTGTGATAATGTATCTTGCTCCGGATTTCTTTACAGGGGGATTGATAGGTCCAACAAAATCAATAGCCCATTTATAAAAGGGTTGTAAAGTTACGTGCGGAACTAGAGGCATCTCATCCCTCCTGGATGGTTTGCCTGTCCTCTGACAAATGTCGCAGCTGTGGAAATATTCTCTTGCATCCTTATGAATTGTGGGCCACCACAATCTGGCTGTCATAATCTTTTGTGCTGTAGCTTTTCCTGCGTAATGACCTCCTGCTGCGCCAGAGTGTGCCTCAGCCAAGATTAATGGCTTTTCATGCTCTAGAACACATCTGCGCAGTATTTCATCTGGTCCCATCTTATATAGTTGTCCTGCTATTAAGGTAAAGTTGGCTGCTCTAACCACCAGCTGTTTCTTCTGCTGCATTGTCATTTTGGCTGGTGCAAAACCTGTAGACAAATACTGAACAATATCCTATAAATAATCATCAACCATCTGGATGGCAAACAACTGGGCATCAGGAAGACCTTCGTCCAAGCTAATGGGCTCTTCTCCTGACTCGAGCCTCAATAAATGGTCAGGACCTAGGTTCAGTCTTCCAGGTTTGACTATGATCTCAAAGTCATATTCCTGAAATAGAATCAACCATCTGCATATCCTTCCACCTAGCACATGCTTGTTAACCAAATACTTCAAAGCAGAGTGATCAGTGAACATCTTAAAATGAGATCCTAACAGATAATGTCGAAACTTCTGTAATGCATACACCATAGCTAAACCTTCTCGTTCTGTAGTAGTATAATTTTTTTCTGCTGTGGACAGTTTTCTACTTGCAAAAGAAATAGGGTGATCGATATTACCTTCACCTGACTGAGCCAATACTATTCCGAGAGCAATGGAGGATGCATCGACATGCACATGAAACTCCTTATTCCAATCGGGGAACACTAAGATAGGGGCAGTTACCATTTTTTCCTTCAAAATATCCAAGCTTGCTTGACACTTAGGTGTCCATTCAAACCTAATATCTTTCTTCAACTACTTTTCCATAGGGGATATTATCTGAGCATATCCTTGAATGAATTTCCTGTAATAACCAGTATGACCAAGCGTAGTGTGCAGCTGTTTAACAGACTTCGGAGGTGGCAGGTTCACAATAATGGCTATCTTCGCAGGATCCATCATCAATCCTTGCTTACAGGCAATGTGACCTAACAGAATTCCAAAATGGGCACATAAGATACACTTTTTCAAGTTCAAGGAAATTTGATGTTGTCTACATTTGTCCAACATAAGTCTTAAACTAGCTATGTGGTCTTTTACTAACCGAAGATAGTCCAATCATCAAAATAGACTTCTAAGAATTTATGTATGAATTCCTTAAAGGAAAAGATGACTACTCTAGAAAACATGGCAGGTGCATTCTTCAATCCAAAGGGCATAACTGTATACTAGAAGGATCCCATTTCTGTAGCGAAGGTTGTCTTATGTCGATCTTCTGGAGCAATTCGAATCTGATGGTAACTTGAAAATCCATCAGTAAAAGAGTACACTTCCTGACCTCCCACATTGTCTAAAACTTCATCTGTAAAGGGAGTGGGGAAAGGATCATGCAAACAGGCATCATTCAGCTTCCTCAAATCGACACATATTCTGATTTCTCCCTTAGTCTTCTTTTCTTGCACCACCATAGGACTGACCCACTCAGACTCTTCAACAGGCTCAATGATTCCTACAGCAAGCATCTTATCCAACTCCATTCGGACTTTTTCCTTATACTTAGGGTTCAGCCTATAAGGGCGCTGTTTCATAGGCTTCACATCGGGTTTCAAAGGGATCTTTATCACTCCTATATCCCCAAGGATACCTTTCATCTCTGAGAATTTCGTCGGAAATAGATCCCGATATTCATGGAGAAGTTGGGTCACCTTGCTTACCATTTCGTTATCACAATAATCTCCAATGGTAGCATATTTAGGGTTTTCTTCTGATCCAATGTTTACGGTCCGCGTCTTCAGGGGTTGAGTCACTTCAAGTGCCTCAACTGCTGGTCCATGTACTTCGTAGTGTCCTTCTGACTCAGGAATGTTAATGTTACGCGGATCGTCATCCTTGTCAATTGCGAGGTTGTAACATTCTACTGCATTGGCTTCCTGTGCCTTCCAATCAGGTTGGTATTCGGCTATGTCTTGATCATCAAATAATTTAGTATGGATCAACCTAACTGCTGCGTCCAAAGCAGGAGAAACCTCATTAATAGAAAATGTCAGCACAAAAATATCAATAATACAATCCCAACTTATAGTACTGTGGCGAAGCTAGACCTCCAGATACCAATTCTTTGCTATGGGTTCCAGGGTGTGCACAAACCTATGTACCCATTCTTCACGAGGTACATGCTTCCATGCCTCGTAGCATTGCTCCAAATGTCCCTGAGGACTAGTCTTACCATTAAACCTGCTTCGCACCACCTGAGGTTGGTCCCTGAATCTTAGGTAAAGGGACTTCTGGCATGCTTCCCAACTATGAATGTACTTCTTGTGACCATTCCACCATCGGGCTGCTGTGGCTCTGAATGCTGAATCTAGAGTCTCCATTTTTTGTGAGTCTGGTACCTGCTCTGAGAACTGCACAATAAACTCTTCTGGGTCTGTCGAACCATCAAAAACAAGTAAGGGTCTTGTCTGTGAGCCAAGCCATCTGAGAGACTTGGTAATTCTGGCACATTGATGGCCATGTAGCTCATACAGTCTACTCTGCCAATTCTCTAGGCCATCATCTGAGTCTGTCATGCAGGAGTTGTCACATTGCCAATCCATGATACCTTCAGCAGTAGGACCAACATAATCTTCTTCCTTCACTGTGATATTGTAGATGTGGTCCAAAACATCCTGGTCTTCATCTCTTACTGGCTCTGTGTATCTCTCTCCTTGAGAAGGATCCAATGGGACTATGACTCTCAGTCCTTTTCCTTCAAAAGTCATCTGTCTCTTCTTAAGGTTAATGACTGCATAATTGTCTAATTCCCACTCAATACCTAGCAATGCTGGATAGGGGTTGCTGTCGTCAATGAGCTCAATAACTTCGAAGTCTGCTACAGTACAGACGCCATCAATATCTACTGGGACATTAGGGAAGCATCCTAGGGGCACAATCTTCTGCTGATTGGCTAATCTCAACTGTATAGGGGACAAATCAAGGGTAGGTTTTCCCATTTGTTCCCAAGTTTGCTTAGTTAAGACATTTACCTCTGATCCTAGGTCCAAGATAACATTAGTCATATCATAATCTCCTATCTGAGCATTCAATCTCATTTCCCTGCCAGTTCTCCTGACTCTATTAACAGCTTTTGCCTGACCAGAACTTTGCTGAGGTTTGCAGGAAGCAATAAATTTCTGTAGCTCACTTAAAGCATTCTGATTTCTTAAGAGCTTCAGACAACTCTGTAAAAAGGAGGACAGTGTACTTACCTTGTCTGTCGAAGCTTCTTGCGTTTGCGACTGCTGCTGATGTTGTTGCCTAGGTGCTACTGATGTGCTAGGAGCAGCAAAATATTGCTTGGCTTTCATGAATGTCTCTTTTTCTCTTTCGATATAAAATGCTGGGACTTTCACTGGGGCCTTATGAACCCAAGCCTCGTCAGGATGTTGGTCCTTATTCTATACTTCCGTCATAGCTCCACTCTGGGTAACAACATTAATGGCTGGGGCAGGTCTTTGCTCGACGGAAATCATTTGAATATTTTGAGTAGGTGCAATGTTTCTTTCCTGAATCTTAGCTATCAACTGCGGGCACTGCTCAATCACATGATCTACTGCTCGGCAATACCGACATGTCGTATTTAGGTTCCGATAGTCTCTCGCTAGATGCCCGGCCTAGTTACAGTTGTAACACACAACCTGGCCTCTTCCTCTTCCGGCCATACCACCTCGACCACGACCTCCAAAAGCACCTCTACCTGATGCACCACCGCGGTAACCATAGCCATCATTGCTCTATCCCTCATTTTGTACCCGATAAGTATCGTAAGTTCGTTCTCTCATGAGGTCAAAGCTACGACACTCATCTTCGTTGTGTCCCACCGATTTACAGAACTTACAATAAGGGTTCTTAGGGACTTGCACATGCCTCTACAGAAGATAGCAGTCTTCAGGTCGATGCTGGCCAGTTGTCCGACAGATCTCACAATATAGAATAGTAGGGCTGAACGGGTTTGGCGCACCAGTATTTAGGTAGTTTCTTACCACAGGACACTGTTCCTTGTCGTGACCTTCTTTCCGACATTGTGTACACCAAACCTCTTCGCGAATGGTTTTTCCTTTCTTGATATCACGAAGCTCCAGAGCCATCGCTGCCAACTGTGCTTGGATTTGAGCAATACCAAAATTGTCTTCGACAGGAGCGGTTTCAAGCTTCATTGCGATTTGCAGAGCCTCCTGCTGGTCAGCAACCTTCTGTTGCATGAGTGGAGTTCTGATATGCGGTAGCAACGCTGCAATGAACCATTCCTTGTGCTGCGCAGGTCCAATGGGGAAATTGACTTAGTCCAGCAGAACTTTGAATCTTTGATCAAAATCCCACACTGATTCGTCGCGCCTCTGCTGAATCTCTTTCAATTCAATGATACACTGCGACTTTGATTTCGGCTTCTTAAATTCCTTTATCATTGATGCTTTTATATCAGCCAATGCATGGTTCTGAGTGCTGGAAAACTTCATGAACCAGTCAGAGCACGGTATCTGAAAGAAGTAACGAGCTGCGATATTTTTGTATCTTGATCCGTAATGGTCTTAGCAGTCCACACTGCTTCACATAAAAACCAGAATTGTTCTGGATCCTCTGATCCAGTTCCTTTGAAAACAGGGAGCTTAATATCATCATGCATGTGGGCCATAGTGGATCTAGGGGGGGTTGGAGGCGGACTGATAGTAGGCGGCGGGGAACTTACTAGGGTAGACTGACCTACGACATGAATACTCGAGCTAGAGTTACTTTCAGACGGCGACGGGTTCTCAGGGATAACAGGTCTGCGCTGCGGGGTTACCAAAGGGTTTCCAATAGAAGGGGTTTCTTCGGGTTCTGAATCTGTGGGATTGACAGGGGAATAATCGGTATGCTGACCCTGGGAATGGGATCCAAAATCTCGCTTGTACCTTTTTCCACTTCATAGCAAACCACTTTGCTCGTCGAAGGTATTTTCACTTGCAAACATAGGTTAGTAATACTAAATCTAACAATCTGATTCAATTAGCAATATACCTTTTTCAGCTAATGGCATTTTAATTCGCAAACTAAATGAATTCAAAAAATTACCCCTTGGTCCTTTGAAAAACTGCCGCTCAGCTTCACTAAAGGAAGTACTTGTGTCGATGGTGAACTCTGTCACAAATGCTTCAAGGGTTCGCGTTGTCCAGAAATCAACAACGCAGGAGATCTCATTGTTCACCCTTTTCAGTATATTAATTCTTGTGGGAGTCCAATCAGGAAACTGGCGTTCTTGAAAGTTCGTCCTTCGCTCTGTTAACTTGGATAACCATTGGTGCAACTCTATGTGGATACTACCAAAGAAAATTTCATAAACATCACAGAAAACATACCTTTGTAAAAAGTCGTTTGCACTACGACGGGGATCTTTGTTCTCTTACTCAGCGAATTTCAAATAAGTCTCATCAAGCCAATCACCGATTTCCTTCACAGAGGGTCTCCAGAACATAGCCCTCAAGGTACGACGTAAACCCCTCTTGAGTAGATACTGAGTTCAACCGTCAACGGAACCAATTTGTTGGGCTATAGGGCAGACCTGGGCTTTATACCATTAACTTCGCACCAACAAAAGACCCACAGTGTTGGCCCTTTTGGCAACAACCTGCGAACAAGTTGCAGTCTCACCCAAAACAGCTATGGGATGCCGCAGAATCAGGTTTCTACAAGCAGAAGAGGGATATTACTGTACCTTTAGCCTTTAATAACTTATATTCCTATAACACAGAGATTCAACATTCACATATATAACCTCGCAGCTAAATAAACAGACAGTGACTTGCTTAACCCTTTACTGGGAATTCACAGCGAAGTTATTAAGTTAGCAGTGATCTTATTTATCAGATATACGTTTATCAATGCATGAAAGAACATAACAGAAACAACACAAAGAACCACATCACAAGATATAACGTGGTTCACCCCTAGTGTAGGGGTTACGTCCACAGAACTGCGTTTTATTCAACTCTTTACTAAAACCACAGTTCTGATCTGCGCACTCAGCTGCAGATCCTTTCAAGTCCTTAAAGCCGCACACACAACTGCAGGCCTCTGCACACACAGCTGCAGATTTCCTTAATCACCCAAAACCCTCTGCGCATATAGCTGCAGAGGTCGTCCATGCACACAGCTGGGACTCAACCTTCTTACAAAACAAGCCTTAGCTTCGCATCAATTCATCTTACATCAAAAGCCTAAACTGACTTCTTTACAAGAGTGCTTATTTATAGTGCACTTATTACAAAACCATGGGCTTAAACCATGGGCACCCTGAACCCTAAACCCTGGACTTAAACCATTGGTTTATTACAAAAGAAGGTTTTTACTCAACCCCGACACCCCTAAGACTATTTTGAGTCGTAACTCCGCTTACAAACTCCCATAACTCTGCGGAGTTACCCACCTTAAGGACTGTTAGGGTGCGCGCCCCAACAGGGTGTGAATGGAGGTCATTTTTGCTCCTGTAATTTCCACGAGTGTTTCCTGAAATTAGATTTTCTATACCAGGGTGTTTTTCCGTTTTTACCATTTTTTGATTTTGGCTCCTAGGAACATTTTGTTCATACCCAGCATTGTATGTTGTTGTTCTATAAATCCTTGTGTTGGTATAAATTGGTTAGGAGTGGAAGAGGCCCAGAATTGGCTTGATAAACCTAGGGAAGAAAGGAACCTCATTGACAGATCAAGAGGGGCCGGCTAATATTCTATGCACACCCTGAAGAGCATTGGAAGGGAAGGTATGGCCCAAGGGACTATGTAGCAGTGAAGGGAATACTTCCTTGTGTTGGGTGTGTAGGTATTGTGGAATTCCAAGAAAGATAGATCTGGTGTAGGTGTCTATAGATCTGTGGTTGAGCTCACTTTCTTAGCAATTCAACCTTTCCACTTCCTTAGCAACCTGATAAATCCAACTGTGTTTGGCTTGGATGAGTTTTGTTGTGTATTTGGCTATGTGTGAGCCTGTTGTTCCCTAGTTCCTTGTGGAAATCATGCCCAAATCAAGGGTGGCAGTGGTGTTGAGAGATTGATGAGCCCACTGGCCTATGCTTGGGTGGAACGTTGCAGCGACATAGCTAGTTGCGGGACAACTCCTTTTCAAGATAAGTATTTCTTGTGTATTTAAGTTTTGCAATTGTATTTGTTTATCAATTATTATGAACACACCGAATGCTTGAATGAATGATTTTCTTCCACTGTATATTTTATGTATTATGCATCTGTGTATGTTTTTATATTTCAATGAATTTATTTTATGTTATGTTCATGGGGATAGATTTCCCAGTTGATAGGAAGAGCAGCAGTCGAGTCATGTCCTCTCCATCTGCGAGATGAGGGGAGGGGACTTGACATCATTAGTTGTAGGGAATTTCAATTTTTTTAATTAAAGTCCCTATTTTTCCCTCATAAAATCCCCTCAAAACCTACTCTTTCGTTATTTTCTCATTTCCTCTCTTTCTCTCTTATTTTCTCCACTCTTCTCCTTTCTCCATTAAGTTTTCCTCTCCTAGGGTTTGATCCTCATAGAGGATAGGGTTCTGGTTTCTTGGAGGAACCTCAATGAGGAAGATAACATATTCTCCTTCCCTTTTCCTTCTTGGTTCATCTTTTACTTTTTTTTTTCCTTTATTTATTTCTAATGTTTATTGTTGTTTTGTTTTGCAAGTTTAGGGTTTCATGTATGGAGGAGAAGGTTTCATCAAAGAACCTCTATAATTAAGATAACGACTTCTCCCTTTCCCTCTTTTCCTTCCTATTTTCCTTTATTTATTTTCTAATGTTTATTGTTATTTTGTTGTCATAGATTTAGGGTTTCATGGTGTAACCTCTATAAGGAAGGTAACAGATTCTCCCTCCTCTTCTCATTTTTCCTTCCTCTTTTGATTTTCTTTTTCGTTATTGATTTTATAATGTTTATTGTCGCTTTGTTGTTGTAGGTTTAATGGAGATAGAAGAAAAAAAAGATATTTTGGGGGTTTTGTTTAACACAAAGATATAATTCATTGCTATGGATTAAGGAATTCGCTTTAATTAATGTAAGGATATCCATGTTCACATCTTGACACCCATCTATTTCTTACTACTTTTCCATTTGTATTCACTTGTTTACATGCACATGCCCTTAATTTCAATTCAAATTTGTTCTTTTAAAGGTATATTCTTATGGGAATGTAGCTCAAGTAGAGTTATTTCATTTTGATAAGAGATTTGGGTTAAAATCCCAACATTCCTTTAACATTTTCCATTTCTATTTTCATTTTTGTTTTCATAGTTTCTAATTTGCACTATGTTAGTTTAGATTCAGTTTAGATTTGTAATTTTAATCATAGTTTTTTGTGGAAATATAGCTCAAGTAGAGATCTTTCCTCTTGGAAAGCGATCTGGGTTCAAATCCCAACATTTCCTTACCATTTTTCATTTCTTTTTTTCTCAATTTTAATTTCTATTTCCATAAATTTAATTTACAAGCAATCAACACTAAATCATGTGTTAATTATGGCACTAAATAGGGTACTAATTATGGAACTAAATCTAGTGCTAAGTCAAGTGCTAATTCTAATGCAAAATATGGCACAAATTTCGTCACTAAACATAGTGCTAAACTTGGTACTAAATCTGGTGCTAAACTTGGTGCAAAAACCAACGTTAATTTAGGCTCTTTAAAAAATTGCAAGTTCTCTCTAGGTTAGCGCTAGATTTTCCAACTCAATTGGAAAAAGATTTACAATAAAAGGGACTCTAAATTAGGTGCTAATTGTTTTCTTTTTTGCAATGTTAATTCCTTTCATTCCACCACATCACCCTTACAAATCCAAAAGTTGACCCATGTTTGTATGATTGAATGTCAATTCCTTGGACTTTGTTTTAATTGTGATGAAAAATATTTTAGAGGGCATAAATGCAAATAACAAAAAATATTCCAAGTTTAGTCATCCCCACATGATTTTCTTGAGGAGAACATCATGGACACTCCACTTGAACTAGAAGTGGATGATACTATGCCACCCTTGGAAGATTCTCTCGATATGCTAGTTCCCGAGGAGCAACCCAAAATTTCACTCCATGCTTTATCTAGTTTTTCAACCCCTCAGACATTGAAGTTAATAAGCTATATCAAGGACTACAAAGTCATTGTATTGATTAGTACTGACAACACCCATAATTTCATTCATTGACAAGTGGCTAAAGAAACCATTACTATATCCGCCCTATATCCAATTTCCAAATTATCATAACAAAATGTCGGTTGATGAAATGTGGTGGTTGTGAAAATGTGAAACTCCAAATGGGTGACTACCATATCAAAACACACATGTTCACTATTGACATGGGTGGTTGTGATATAATTTTCAGGGTAGAATGGCTCAAGAATTTGTGCCTTGTGACCATGGATTTCAAGGCACTCTTTCAGCTTTGCTTAGGACAGGAACATGCATAATCTCAAAGGTCTTACTCTTGGTTCTCCCAAAATTATCTCCTCCCAACATATGGACAAATTATTGAAGAAATGCCACTCATGTATCATTGCTTATTTCAATTACATTTAAGTACTGGAATCACCTACATAGGATGTTCCCCTTGACTTGCAACATGCTCTATTTGTTAGACCGCATAATCCTAAGTTCTAAAGTCTAAGCATTTTCTAGGATTAAATTTGAGAACAAATTAGTTTATTTAACAATTTTAGATGAGATAAGGTTTGCTATAGAAAAGATGCCTATCATACTCATGTGATTATGTGATTGGTTGTCCTCCTAATTTATAGTTTAGAGATTATGCCTACTATCTCTCATTTGGTTATTTACCTACGCAGTCCACATTGGATCCATGTGACTTCAAATCTCTATTTCCACACATCCCTACATGAAGATCTTTAGATCGAATTATCAACAATTGATCTGATATTGTCTCCTCAGGGTAGTGATCTAAATAATCTGCGATCTAACAGTCAACATTTGGTGCGATCTCACAACTCCACGGAATTATCCACATGATGCATCCTTAATCTTCAAAACAATGATCTCTCTCTCACTTTGGATGATCTTCCCCTCGCTCAATAGTAATTTGCATTGGTTCCTCCATGCCGGAATCGCCCTCGAATCTGGTGCAAGATTATTAGAAAGACAAAATTATTTCTCTATGATTACGTGATAGAAAACTCCCTCAAATATGATGATTTTTGGCATTCAATACTATGTCAACCCTACAAAAGAAGACGAGGAATATTGTGATTTTTAAATAATTGCCATTAAAAAATTTCACATTATTATTATTATAAGTGGCATACAAAGGCATTCATAAATTATTATTCGTTGCATGGTAAAAAGGGCAACCTTTTAAAATTTTTATTTTTAAAATCAATGGTAGTGAAAAGAAATAGTCTCTAATTCAAGGAGGGGATACACTTCTACTATGGTCAAAACTTTTGAAATTTTGACATCTCTTATTGTGAAGTTTTGAAGAACGGTCATTTCCTTCTTTTTTTTTTTGACATTTTTTGAGAAAGTGCATTTGAATTTAGAAAGTTCACATGAAAATTTTAGAAAGCTCACATGAAAAGGTGTTTTTCCTTTTACTTGAAGATTTGAACCATTTTTTCACTTCAAAGTGGGGACAAATTTCATAAATATGTGAGTTAAATTTTGAAAGTTTGTAAATTTAGAGGTAAAAGTTTGATATTGTATTTTTGAGGTACCAAAGGATTTACCACCACCTCATGGGAACATGATCACGATATTCCATTAATTCTAGGTAGTCAAGCTCCCAATGTATGCTCTTATTGCCACCCTTATTTTCAAAAGAATGAAATAGAAAAAATATGTAGGAATTGTTAAAGGTTGACATCATTCATTTAAGAAAAAGGCCGCCTTCCTCACTAGTGGTAATGGTTCTCAAAGGAAGGTGCTTGGTGCATGTGTCCATAATTCCGATATCTCAATAAGTTAACCATCAAAAATAAATTTCCCATTCTTTCCATTGATGATCTATTAGATGAGCTACATGAAGCAAAATTATTCACTAAAATTGACCTTCAATTGAGATTCTATTAAATTTGGATGAATATGAAGACATACCCAGGAAAACGTTTTGCACTCATGATGATCATAATGAGTTCTTAGTCACCCCCTTTGGCCTATGCAATGCTCCATCAACTTTTAAAACCCTCATGAATAAGGTATTTTTCCCTTTCCTCTACTATTTTGTCTTGGTTTTCTTTAATGATATGTTGGTCTATAGTCCCACCCAACAAAGCACCTTGAGCATGTTACCGGTACCTTGAACTATTAAAGGATCACCAATTATTTGTGAAATGATAAAAATGTGATTTTGGGATGATTGATGTTGAATATTTGGGCCATATTATGAGTTAGGATGGTGTAAGTATGGACCCCAAGAAAGGAGAAGCTATGTAGAACTAGACTCACCCCAAAAATATCAAGAGCTTACGGTGGTTCATTGGACTTATTGACTACTATTGTAAGTTTTTGAAAATTATGGTAATACTGAAGCTCCTCTTACATCATTACTCAAAAGGAATGCCTCCAACTGAACGAGGCGACAAAGCAAGATTTCTCCACATTAAGGGACTCCATGCATATTATGCCTATTTTAGCTATGACATATTTCAATAATACTTTTTTATTAGAGTGTGATTCCTCTAGCCATTTCTTGGGAGAGGTATTGTTGCAAGTTGGATTCCCATTAGCCTTCACTAGTAAGAAACTACGTGAGAATAACTTGGGAAACTCCACCTACGAAAATGAAATGATGGATATCCTTAATCTTGTTGAGACATGGAGACCATATTTAATTAGTCAGTGTTTCCAAATAAAGACTGACCATCATAACCTCAAGTATTTCTTAGAACAATGGTTGTCCTAACTAGAGAAACATAAATGGGTCACTAAGATGCTAGGGTATGATTATGAGAGAATTTATAATAAGGGATGCAATAATGTGGTGGTAGATGTTTTATCTAGGAAAATTGAGGAGTGTTCCCTCTTTGCATTGTCCTTACCAGTTCCAGGGTGGCACGATGAATCCCAATAGGAATGAATGGCATAGGACACCATTAGGTAAGTCATCAAATGACTAGAAAAATACCTAAACGCATCTCTTAGGTATACATGGCACCAAAATTCCTTGTAGTACAAGGAGGGCATTTTTCTCACTTCAGATTTGGTTTTAAAACAATGAATTTGACTAGAGTTACATTCATTGCCCATAACAGGCCACTCGAGTTTTCATAAAACCCATGAGTGAATTATGTGCTCATTCTTTTGGGAAATCATGAAAAAGATGTACACAACTTTGTTGTATCCCACAACACTTGTCAATGGCAGAAGGGAGAAATAGTGAAGTAATTGGGTTCTTTGTAGCCACTCCCCATTCCCATCAATATCTAAATGGACATATCTACGGATTTTGTCATGGGGCTTCCTAAGACATGCAACAAATCCATGGTTATGGTGGTAGTAGGCCACATAACTAAATATGTTCACTTTTGTGCCTTAACACACCCTTTTACCATCCCTCGTGGTACAAGTCTTTATGTAATGGTATTTTAAGCTACATGGCATGCAAACTTATATTGTATCTAATTGAGAACCTACATTCACAATAATTGTTTTGGTAGGAATTGTTTAGATTTCAAGGTACCCAGTTCAATCTCAACACAACCTATCATCCCCAAACTAATGGACAAATGGAAGTAGTCAATAAGTTCTTGGAAACCTATTTGAGATGCTTTGTGTCGAACATTCCACACCATTGGCCCAATGGATTCCTCTAGCCAAGTGGTGGTATAATCCACTTATCATGGATCCACAAAGATGACACCATATGAAGCAATGTATGGAAAAATCCCTTATTAGCAATTTCCTATTTTCTAGGTAACTCTAGGGTTCAAATTATAGACAACAGATTTCATATTGGAGTAGATATTCTTCAAACCCTTAAGGAAAATCTGGTTATGGATCAAAATAAAAAGAAATAATAGGAATATCAACATTATTTCGAGCATTCCTTTGAATTAAGAGATTTGATGTTTCTTTAACTCCAATCTTTTAAACAAACATCCCTCAAGAATATCCACCAGAATCTAGCTCCAAAGTTCTATGGCCCCTACACGATCCTCCAATGAAGTGGATAGGTCACCTACAAGATCAATCTTCCATCTCACTCCAAGATTCCTAAAAAAAGTGGCGGGATCTAATTGTAAAGTGCATACCAACTTATCTGAATTGGATGAGGAAGGTTGATTTGGCTCCAGTCGATAGTAATTTGGATTCTATGGAACATCAATTGTGTCAGTGCATCATCAAATAATTTTTTATCTAATGGAAATATATGACACCAAAATATGCCACATGGGAACTAACAAGGATTTTGTAGAAATTGTTTCACCTTCAACATTGAGGATATTGCTTATTTTGAAGGGGAAATGGATGTTAGGGTCCTACCCTATCCCCCTTATTTTAGGAGTTAGTCAAGTAATGTATACGACCATATCTTTTGAACAAGGCCGTGTAGTTAATAGTCAACAATCAATGTAAAAAGAGTCTCTATATTAATTAAGGCCCACTACGAAGTTGGTAGTTATTAATAATTTGACCATGTCAAGTAGTTAGGTTTATGGATCATGGAAGCCTATTTAAATAGATAGAACACTATGAATTGCTTTGTCAAGTATTGGATCTCTACTCAAGTGAAAGTTCACCCAACCTTAAGAGGCATGCGAACACTGATTCCATATTTGAATATCATAATATAAGATCCATTTATGTTGAATTATGTGGCTTGTTCTCTTTGTCCTGTTAATTTGCACTATAATATTTGAATTATGGTATTATTTATCTATGATATCTTGCTACCACACTAATCAGTATGATTAAATACCCCATAGTGAATAGGTATATATAGAGGTCATGGTATATATTGAGGAATATTTGAATTGGATGTATTAATGTAATGGGATATTTGGAGGAGGTTTTCCTATTCTTTGATAATTTTTGGTATAACTCATCTCTATTATCTATCTTAGAGTTTTTATTCAATTTTAAATTTGTTGTACATGGTGTGTGATCTTTTCTCTTGTTCCATATTACTCTACGTCATTTTAGATCTCAAACATATACTTAGTATAAAGTTCAATTTTGGTTTATTAGCTTAGTTATGTAATGAAGTTTCCCTAGTGCATAGCACATATCTTTCCTTGGATTTCAAAATTTTTCTTGCTATTGAAAGAAGCTAGTTAAGTCCCTTTTGAATTTCATTCTTAGTCTTCGCTATCTCATGATCTAGTCAATACCCCCATTGATTCACCTTCTTCACCCCACACTAGCCATTATATAACTTGTCACAAAGAAATATCTAATAAGAAATTAAATTTTTGTGCATGTCACCATACATGATCTACTACAACTTTATCTCCAAGCCAACCACATCTACTACACCTAACGAGGACCTAATCATTGTAGAAAATACCACTAAACTAGATTCACAATGAGTACTAATGACTCATCCTTCAACTCCTTAAACCCATGAAAATATCTTTACTCACAATTGGAAAATTGAAAATCATGTAGTTCAACTGATTATGGATAATGATAGTAAAATTAATCTAGTATCATTTTACATTGTCAAGGTGCTAGCTCTATTGATATTTCCTCATCCCCACCCATACCACTTTGGTTGGATAAAAGAAGATGCTCAATCCTTATTTGTGTTATGACAATGTGCCATTACCTTTTCTATTGGCCCTCATTTCTATGAAGAGGTTCTATTCAATGTAACCATTATCAATTGTGCTTCCTTGCTTCTAAGTATTCTTTACCTATTTCCATGATTTTCCAATATGAATCTTGCACTATCTCTTTCATTCTCATTAAATATGTCCACATGTATCACTTTCACTCCTCTACAATAGATTATCTCTCCCCTCTATTTAGAAGTGATGTTTCCCCATGGGTGGCTCTCCTTAAGTGCTTGCACCTTTTCTTTCTCCCTCAATCCACCTCTAATAATCTCACACCACACTTGGTCTCCTTGCTTTCTTTATTTCCCATGACATAGTTAAATTCATACCACCTCATCATCGTTCCATGGCCAAATTTGAAGTTACAGGAGGAAACGAGAAAGAGATCAAAATATGAAAATACTGGTACACACTATAACTATATAAAGAGAATATCATGAAGGATGAAGTTCAATGGATGAAATAACACCAACATGTTTTCTTATGTCTCCAACAATTGATATCCCAAATACTATGAGATTTGAACATATAGATCTAGGCACATAAACCAAAGAGATATATAGTGAAAACCAAATAAACAAACAACTAATCATGTAACAAATGATTTAACATAGATCATTACATAAAAATATAGAAACTCATTAACTTGAATTAATGGAGGTGAAAAATATACAAAGGAAGACAATTAAATTAGGTTAAGAGACAACTCGAATTGCTGATCTGGTGTAAGAGAGTCTAGTCAAGATTAACTAGTGAAAAGAATCCTTAGTTAGCCATGCTTACTCTCTTTAATTGAGTTACACTAGATCATGGATTCACAACCACTAGTTCTGGTTGAAGGATGCTCATTTAATTGACTAGATGAACATGCAAAACCCTAAAATCACTCAAGGAGGGAAGAACTGTCATAGAAAAAAAGAGGTGCATGGAGTACTTGAATAATAGAATAAACTCCCCATATTCACTCCAAAACTCAAACTTGCAATGTGGGACCCTAAAATCAAGTAAAATAATCCTTAATTGAAGGAATTGACCCTCATATTCCAAAGTTGTAATGTCTCATTTTGATTTTTTTTTAAATGACCAATTTTTTCACTTTTTCCCTAATTTCGAGCCTTGACTAGTTTTGATGTCTAGACCTCCAAATTGACCCAAATGCTTCAAAATTTTCTCATAAGGTACATGAATGATAATATAAATTAAATATTATGTTCAAGGATGTTTTATGACCCCCCAATTACTTCTGTACACTTTTTTAATGTTCTGTTAAAAGTAGGAGTCTTTACTAGCAAATTGGGGCTCCAATTCCCCCTAGGTAATTGTCGGAAATGGCTTCTCAAATGGTCCCAAAGTCACTAGAATATAAGAAAATAGGTAGGGGATGTGTAAGGGACATTTTAAAAGTCTCATATGCATCATGGTTCAGTTTATATAGGCTGTTACGAGTCTTTCCAAAATAGCTCTCAAATCACAATTTCGACCCTTATGGAAAATGCACCAAATATTCTTCCAATGCAATAAAAAAGAGTAAAATGGCTTCCAATGCTTAAGTACTGAAAATGAGACTTGAAATAAACATTAATGGAAGTTCATTCATTATACATTTATCAGATATAAATTCCTCCATTCGAAATAATAAGCATTACCATGGCATATATCAAAATAGAGTGGGAATGGTCATTGTTTGCTCATTAAAAGTCATTTTGACATACAAATATTGGGAATTTTGACTTGAAAATTTATAAGAGTGAATAAAATATAATATAATAAATGGACAATTAAAGTCTCTCCCAATTTGAAATCATCAGCATTATAACGGTTCACAACAATATAGTGGGGAACTGACAATATTTCTTCATTGTTCAACATTTTTACATGAATTATTTTGGGTCTTTCGACCTGAGAGTATTATTAAAATGAAATAAATATCATATAAATTATAACATAATATAATTGGAATTATAATATTCCCCAAAGAGATCAATATCTCACCCAAAGCACAATCCATCCATGAGCAAGAATATGCAATAAAAACTGGAAATGGTTGAGAGAAAGTGATGCAATAGAAGAATCCACATGCTGTCCTGTAGCTTACACCTGAAAATAAGACTCCATTAAAGATCCATGAAATGCCTAAGTGGCCTCTCCAAACACCAAATTGGATGGGAATCTTTCAACCTTGAAATTGGCTAAGGCAAGAAAACTAGTCATCCACTAGCTCTCACAATTCACAAATGATGGTTTATCAAATGATCAAAATCCATTCTCTTGGTTGATTCACATATTTTATAAAAATAATTATCCTTCTAAGGTTACCAATCATCCATAAACTCAAGCCAATTCGAATTTGGGTGTGTGCTCATGATTTGCAATGTGTCCTCCCTTTCCTAGCCTTCCATCTCCCCCCAATTTGAGTGGGAACCCATTGAGATTCCCCAAATCACATGAGAGATATCTTGGATTCTCTATTTCGACCTGACATGTCAGATATGTCATATTTCAGCCTTCAGATCTGATTTTTATCATAGGTGTCATAGAATTTTCATCATTGTTGTCATAGAGCTAGGGAATCTAGTCCAAGTGTCTCACTAGCTCCAAAATGATTCTTCCTCTCCCATGTAAGTTACATTTCTTCCAAAATTTGACCTATGGTTCATATTTCCAAGTTTATTATCCTTCTAACTTATCCAAGAACCTTTATACTTCCCATGGATTCAAAATTGCAAGAGGAGGATGCCACGTGACACATAAATTCTGGCTTGTGTGGGCTCCATAGTCTCCATGTGTCTCCATGCTGCATTGCCACTTCAATTTTCTCTTGTATTTATTTATTTATCTCCTTTATTAAATATTTATTCCATTATAATTTTTAAACATCATCCATTTTTCCCCTTATTCAAAATCCCAAAGCTTCTACCCCAACCTAGGAAACTAGTAATTTTCCTCCTTGGCATGAATTTGGAAAAATATCATTAATATGGTAAATGTGATTAGGCCATTGTGACCCAATGCAAAATTTGGGCCATTAAAAATCCTCCCTTCCCAATATTTCTTGTCCTCAAGCAATTTCAAACATGGGTGTTGAAGAACCTACTTTCTGTATGATTCTTTGAAGTTGCCACTGAGTTTCCCGACTTTGATTCTTTGAGATTCCATGAAAATTTTAGAGAGGAACCACCATGCTTGATGCTGCACTATGATTAAAATAACTTTATTAAGCCCCAAAATCTGAAGTCAATGGGACTAAAAACTATCCCAAGGTCCCATTGCTTGTATTGCACTCCAACAATTAAGAGTGCTCTCCAACCCATACCATTAGGAAGATAATTACGGGATCCTATTTTCTTGTATGCATTCTTCCGAACATCATGAGTACATAATATATATAATCAAATTACATAACAACATAATAAAAATGTACATCAAGGAGGTGCCTCATCAAAAAATCATGAAAGTGCTTATACCTCCAAGTAAGTAAACCACCATTTTCCAAGTGCATACAAGCTTCAAGTGACCAATCAAATATGCTCCAATGACATATGTGAGGATCCCATGTCCCGTAATTCTTCTCCAAAAGGATGTGATATGCATCAAAATATTCAACCATGTATTCTTTCATCCACGGAGTGAATGAAGAACCTCCACCAAAATCTGAACCAAATAATGAGCAAAAAAAACTAGGAGACTTCAAATGACTCAAAGAAGTGTCACCCATACATCCATGAATGAGAGAATCATAAAGATATAACAGAGTATGTGGCTGGAAACAAAAATTTCCTCCAATCATAAATCTATTCACCCCATTGTTGGATGAAGTTCCTCCAACATCAAATGAACCAAGTGTTGAGCAAGAGAAACCATGAGTCTTCAAGTGACTCAAATGCATATCATAGGTGCATCCATGTAGATGTGCATCATCATAAAGTAACAAAGGACGCTTCTGCAAATGTGAATAAGAATTTTCTCCAACCATGTCATCATAAAGAGTAGATCTAGGAGTTCCATACTCCTCATGTGGCACCATAAAAAATAACCCTTTCACCCATACTTCATTGAGACTAATGCTGCAAAACATGGAATTGTAGGATGTAGGAGAATGAACTAACTCACCCAAATGATCAAAAAGTGTAGAATTTTCATCATGGGAAGGATCCATATGGGTAGTATCATCCATCTCCTTCAAAAGTGTTAAACCTTTGTCATAGATTGGTCCCAAAGTAGAGGAATCATGCTCTTCTTTAAAAATTGCATAACCTTCATCAAGAGACAATTCAAGTTCCTCTTCCACCACATCAAGTGTTTGGATCTCTTCAAGTTCATATTCAAACACATCAAGAACATTCAAATTTCCACATTTCTCATGATCCACCATGTCATGAGAATCCTCCAAACAATATACCATTTGACAATCTGAAACATAGGTAGAAAAACAAGTATCTTGCAACTTTTCAAGAAGTTGCTCATTTTGAATTGTGAGCTTATGATTATCCTCATTATTCTTCAAGTATGCATCATGTAAAAATTCATTAAGATCTAACAAATGGTTTCTATATAAAAGCAAAGACATGAAATTACTTTTTGATGTGGCACATTGGTCTTTGAATCTTCTCCATGTCTTCAAGGAAGGATGTTTCCTCCAATGAAGTAGCTCTCCAACAAGAATTTGACACTAATGCTTGAGTGTCATGGAGTATTCTAAGGGACTCCTAAATCTTCTTTTCATTCAGCTTTAAGTACCCTTCAAGAAAATGATGCTCTTGCAAATGAACCTCCTCATATTCTTCCTTCTTGCTTGGAACAACTTCATGAAGCTCAAGTGGTGATGGGGAAGTTGGTCTTGTTTCTTCTTTAACTGCTACAAGGTCTTCATTTTCATGTTTACCATAAATTTGGCTTGCAGCAACATTTTGAAATCTGATCTCCATGTCACCAACATAGAGTTGTGAGCACCCATCAGTAGGTACTCCTTCATGGTTCAAGCATCCATCAGTATATGCTCTTTGTTTCATTCGAAGGTAGAATGTGTCTCGAAATGATATTCAATATTTTCAATAGAAACTTCTTCATACTCATGTGATGTCTCTTCATATTTTTCATAGTCACTTGGGAGTGAATTTCGATCCTCTTTATGTACTACTTCTTCTACTTCACCTATTTCAAAACTAGGTGGTTCATGGGTCTCCTCCTTTTGCTCCTTTAAGCAAGCTGATACATTTTCCCCCTTGGTTTTCTTAAAATCAATATATTTTATCCAACCTTGGATAGCCAACAATTCAAATCCTTTCATAATATTCTTGGTCATGTCTTCAAATATAAGCTCCATAATTTTTATAAGCTCCTGATCATCATATGAAGTTCCCTTTTCATCCCTAGTCATAGTTTCCTCTTCAACAAAAGCACTTTTAGGTTTCAATATATAATGGTGATCCCTAAATTCTTGTCCTCATAAATACCAAAACAACTTAAAAATAGCTTTTCATGAAGACAAAAATTTAGGAACCACCCTTATATCAAAAAATAAAAATGAATCAATTAAACATTGAATTTTTTAAAATCAAATAAATAAAAAATATCTTAATAAACAAAAATCATCATCTTTCTCTTTCAAAAAAATATACAAACACAACTACTTTTATAATCATGTTCCTCTTTGAAGAGACACTTAACCACTTTTATCATCATCTTCCTCTTTGAAAAAATATACATACACTCTCAACCACTTTTACAAGTTAAACTTTTTAAATAATGTTTTTAGTATAGAATCATGTGGATAGGCTTCTAAGTTCTACCTTTGTATTGAACTATGTGGAACATTCATTTTTCTATTTCTCACATCCTACTAAGTCAATGCTATTATGAATTATGAATGTAGAGAAAAAGAGTAAGTGCCCTTTTCCCTTTAAATTTTTTAACTATATTATATAAGACCTACTCTTTTTTAATCAAAATGTGAAATTAAAAATGTTAAAATAATTAGAATAATTATTATTTTTTAAAAACCAAATAAATAAATAAATAATTAACAAACCCAAATCGTCATCTTTAAAAAACTATACTTACACTTTTATTAACCACATTATATACTTTATTTTAATAATTAAACTCTTTAATTAGTCATTTAAACGTAGAATTGTTGTAGTTAAGCTTGTACTTTTGTATTGATAGTGTAGAACATGCAATTTTCTAGCTGCCACATCCCAAGAAGTCAAATGAATAGATAGAAAAAGATTAAGCGCACTTAGGCTCCTTTCACTCTCCTACCTATTTTATTACATATATCTGCCCTTCCTCCACCTTTATAGGGAACGCGGTCAATGGAATGGTGCATACAAAAGGTTTTATATCTGCCCTTCCTCTTTCAACTTTCCTTTACTTTTTGTAAGTTTTCGGCTACCTTGCTCATTCATTCTCTAGCCTCATTTCATAAGATTTATATTGGTTATGTTAGAGCAATGGTTGAGTCTCTTTTCATAAAATTTATATTATTGGTTATTGCATTGAGAGGCGCTTTACAGTTTAGTATGGGAGAGATCTTGTAACGTTATGTAATGTTATATAACGTTACTCTGGTAAATGTCAGCTATAAATAATAGTAAATTTTTTTTATTATGTTGTAAAGTTACAAGACTAACAAAATAATAAGAAATAAATTTTTTAATTATCCGCCAAAATAAATGTCGACAAAAAAAACCTAATTTGAGGGAGATCTTGTAACTTTTGTTACTAACAAAATCATAAAAAATAATATTTTTAATTATTGGCCAAAATAAATGTCGGCCAGAAAAACAACCTAATATGGGGGAGATGGTGTAATGTTCCTACCTAACAAAACAATTCAAAAGTAAAAAATTAATTATCTGCAAAAAACAATGTGGGTCAGAAAAAAAAAAAACACAATATGGGGGAGACGTTGTAATGTTCCTACCTATCAAAATAATAAAAAATAAAAATTTGAATTATCGAGAAAAAAAAATGTTGGCCTTGCACATGGTTTTAAAACCATGTGCAAGGCCTTCTAAACAACCCACGGTTTTCTTGTACGTGGTTTAGAAGGGCCTTGCCTAAACAACCCATTGTTTTATTGTACATGGTTTAGGAGGGCCTTGAAAATGGTTTTAAGACCATGTGCAAGGCCTCCTAAAAACCCCATGGTTTTAGGCGGACATTGCATATGGTTTTAAAACCATGTGTGGGGAGATGTTGTAATGTTCGTTTCTGACATAATAAAAAATAATATTAAATATTAATAATAAAAATATTATTTGTGGACCTTAAATAAAAAGATGTGTCTTTTGGTTTGAATCAAATCATTGGCTATATATAGGACATGCCAAATTTGATAGCTCATTGAGTGTAATATTTAAGAAGAGGTTTGCACCTCGAGAGATTTGATCCCTCTCGACGCTTGATAGAGCCGAGGATTTTGATCTAAGCTAGTTTTAGAGAAATGGCTGAGCCTCATTTCATAAGATTTATATTAGTTATGTTAGAGAAATGGTTGAAGAAGAAATAATCTAACAAGTGCAAGGAGATATGGCAAATGAAAATGTAGTTGTACAATGTAATTTTAAGATATACAAGAAAGAAATCTTTAGTGAAATCTTTAGTAAGTATGTTTTTTTAATGATATGAAATCAATCTGAACAAGACAAATGGTTGTAAGACTTGGTATCTAAGTGCAAAATCGGCACTTAATTAAGGTAGAAAACAATAAAAGATAATGAAAAATAAATAAATTAAATATAAGAAAAGAAAAAGAGAGTGAGAAAACAAAATTAAGTGAAAGAAAAATTAAAATTAAAGTAGGGGAGAAATTTTGGGAATAATAAATGAAATGACAAGGACACTTGGGCTTCCCATTACCTCTATATTAGTAGGCATGTTTTTTTCTAATGATATGAAATCAATCAATTTGAACGACAAATGGTTGTAAGGCTTGGTATCTAAGTGTAAAATCGACAGTTAATTATGGTAGAAAACAAGAAAAGACAATGATAAATAAATTAATTCAATATAAGAAAAGAAAAAGAGAGTAAGAAAACAAAATTAAGTGAGAAATAAATATAAAAAATAAAATAGGAAAGAAATTTGGGGAATAAGAAATGAAAGGCCAAGGACACTTGGCCTTCCCATTACCTCTATCTTTATCTATATCTTATTGCAATTCCACTCAGAAAGGGATTTTATCTAGGCAATAGGCAAACAAGACGAGCTATGCAAATTGTTTAATGGCCATAAAGTCATGAGCTGCATTATAACTCGAGATTATCAAAATGGAGATGGAGCAACCATTCAAATCCAATTTTCCCACTTTGTTTTCTAGGGTAAAACCTTCATGTTTATGCGCACTTGTTTTTATTGTTGTGTAAATTATCCGTGTGAAATATGCTACTCTTATTTATGTTCAATTTAGTGTGTTAATGGTGGGAATGTAGACTTGCAAATTATATTTTTTTAGTTTTATTCATAAATTAATTTTCTATTTGAAATTGGAGAAAGGAAATAGCTTTGAGGTGACCTCGACCCATTCCTTTCTGAGTTTGAGATTCATGGTTGTTATCAATGAATTTGCACTTATCTAGATGAGCTTTTAATTTCACATAGGGAGTTTAGAAATTCAATCATGTTGAAGCTAGTAGAAGATAAAGCATTTGTATTCTGCTAAGCCCAAGGTCATATGCCCTCTAGTATACCAATTCCAATACTCATCAAATCAACTAAGGTTGTGAGCAAGATCTACCATTCATGTGCATGTTGTTTGTGCAGGTTGGGGGTGTCTTCAAGTAATGTAGAGTTAGTAACACCCCTTTGTCACATATTTGCATTAGTTTTAGGGGCACATCATTAGGTTATAGACTAGGTGTGGGGAATAATCATGATGGCCACATGAGTGGGTCCTACCCCTACACAAAAGTATTAGATTATGAATCTTCATATACCTATAATAATAGTATTATAATAAGGACATGAGGACTCATGATAAACATATAGTTGCATAACTTCATATATTTAATTAAGATAATATTTAATTAATTATAAGAGGGGGTTATTGGTGGAAATGGAACAAAATGATAAATGTTACCTATTTATCTAATTAGGGGTGTATTACACAGGTATTTTTTCATGTAGACATGTGTTCAATTGCGGAAATATTAAAAAGGAGGAAATGGGAGGGGGAAGGGGGTCTTTCCTTCTCCCTCTTCCTCACTTGTTCTTGGGGTTTAGAGGAGATGGGAGGTTTGGAGGACGAGAAAGGATTCTGTTGATGATAGTATTTTTGGTTTGTATTGTTGAGTGAGTAGTTAGGGGCACTCAGTCCATGACTAGGAGGTATTGAAATAGTGAGAGGGGGGGGGGGGGAATTTGTATTTGCATTATTATAAAATTTTTAATCAGGAGATAGTTGCTAATCACCAATCATAGCATATAATCAATGTACATGAAACTAACAATATACACAGTAAACAATATTTTGATGTGGAAACCCAAGTCCTGGGGGTAAAACCAAAGAAGCCTTTTTAAAATAAATTTGACCCAACAACAATTGTGGTAAACAAATTGAGTACAACTTTACTAGCTACAACTAGAAGGGTGTCACATGCCCCAATTTGCAAAACAATTTTAAGTTATTGAGGAACATTATGTTATATTTTATGTTAAAGTTTGTAATTAATGACCAAGTGGGGTTAAGGATAATTTAATGTATTGCAGAATATTTTATTAATAAATAAATAAAAGATGAGACAACAGCTTAGGGAAGCTGTTAAATGAGTGTTTACGGGCACTTGGTGGAGGAGACTGGGTTGAGAGCAGATTGATATGTGGCAGCATCCTCAAACTACTTCTAGTTGTTGCAGGTGGCAACTTCCCTATTTTTGTGGTCATGATTCCCCAAGAAACTGGAATAGGAGCAGATGGCTCATTAAGTAAAAACTGACTCAAAAGACCTAGGCATGCTAATAAAACTTCCAATTGAAGATAGCCGAGGCTGCTCATTCTAGATTTGTGATCATTCTGAGTGAATGAAGTGCACATTTGAATTCGATAGAGGGGACTAGCTGAAGTAAGTTTGAGGGGATAAGTGCTGAAGACTGAACTAGTGCAGCTATTTTAAGTTGAGTTCATACTGCTGTAAGTAGAACTGAGTTACTATTGAACACTCACTGGAGTTGCAGAAGATTTCAAGACTACATCTCTCACCCAGTACTTTACCAGAAGGACCAGGACACAAGCTTGGGGGTCCTGAGAATTGCAGTCCAGCTCTTCTCCAAAAGTTGGTTGGGAGGAACAACCTCCTTAAGCTATTGTCACCTCATCTATACTTCCAGGTTTTGCTTAGTTCAGTTATCTTATTTATTCACTGCATCTAGAAAGTTTAAGAGTTTTCATTAATATAGTATATTGTTGTTTTATTTCTGTTAAGGGATAAATAGGAAAAATTATATATGCTGTGAAAATTAGTAATTAACTAGATTAGGGTAAATTAGTAAAGAAGTTTCTGAGTAATTTGATAGATAGGAAAAAATGCCTAAACTGTATTTTTCCACACCTTTTGCAAGGCAGTACTCTAGTATAGCAGGTATATTTATTTCAAATAAGTAGATTCAATAAAACATGAATGCAAATGTAAATGATACTTCTACAGGATTTTGTGTAATTTATTTGCATAACTTTAGTTGTATTTGTATTATCTATTGAAGGTATTTAAATTAATTAATTACAAGTAGAAGAACAAATTTAAAATATAACATACTAGTATGCATAATATTTTATACAACAAAACTAGTAAAGTACATATTATAAATCTAGTACGTAGACCTAAATAAATAATATAAAAATACTAAAATTGTAAACTAGGTTTAACTTAGTAACACAATAATTTAGGTTAATTAATTACCCAGCTAGTTCATCTATGTAAAAAAAGTAAAAAAAGGGTTCCTGAAACCAAATTACTAGCTCTATAAACCATTAAGATAATTAGGGTTTAAGAAAGATCTGTTCTTTCAAAACATATTAAAGTAAAAATTTATAACACCAAACCTAGCAGTATATTCCTGAAATTTACAGAAAAGAAATACATTCTTATATTCAATCCCATTTCCATAATTTATTATAGTATTATTAAGTTACTGCTAGCAAGATAATTCTTAACCGAAGATTAATAAATCTTAATCCTTTTATTAAGAAACAAAATATCTTACTGATCTAGTTAATCCTATGCATCGAAAAAGTAAATAACTATAAAAATAGTTAAAATAAACCAAATATACGGGTGAGAACTCGAAGTTGGGTAACACTTCTGTGAGAATCGGATGCCCAAACAACATATCGGGCGTTATTCGGACGAATAACTATATTTATTCGGTCAAATAATGGAGTTATTCGACCGAATAATTATAGTTATTCGGCCGAATAACGAATCATTTATTCGACCAAATAAACTTTAATGGTAACCGTTTAATTTGACGGAACAGATTGTCGCCCAGTAATTTTTACCGGTGTGTCAATAATTATTCGACCGAATAATTATTCGGCCGAATACTTGTCTGGCCGAACAATTATTCGGCTGAATAGTTATTCGGTCGAATAATTGTTCGGCCGTATAATTGTTTGGCTGAATAATTTTTTACCATATAAGGTCAGTTGCGGCCTCATTTCCGTTGTTTTTTCCTGCAGCGATTTGTCGTCGTCCTGATCCTCCTACCACCCGTCTCGCCACCCATGTTGTCTCGCCACCCGATTGGTTGGTCATTGATTGTCATCCCCCTCCATGTCACCCAGCCGTCTGACGTGTAAATTCGCCATCCTGTCACCCCTCTACCTATCTGGTTTCCTCTCATTATGGAGGTATGTTTGTGGAGGTCGATCGTGGAGGTATGTTCAGCGTGGAGGTCTGTTTGGCATGGAGGTCTATTTGTGGAGGTGTACGTGGTCTTTTTGTGGTGTGGTGTTGCTGTGCTGCCCCTTGACTGCGAGGTAAAAATTTGTGTTTATAGTAATTAAAGGAAAGTCATAGTTTCATTTGTAATATGGGAACAACTAGTCATAGTTCCATTTGCAATTTGGTAGACATTGAACTCTGTCCATTTGGATAGAGTTGAATAGCTCTCTTCACTTGGACAGAGTTGAACAATTCTGTCCAAATGGACAAAGCTGAACATCTCTGTCCATTTGGACATAGCTGATTGCAAAAAAAATTAAAAGAACATATGAAGCACTATTGATATAAGATCTTAGCTTTTGAATTTGGCTTTAAGTGTAATACTTTCTTTAAATGATTTTAATTAAACAAAATTTAATATAGAATTTGAAATCTGTTAATGTTTTTTCTTTTTCTATATTTTTTAATTAGCTTATTCTTATTCTCTATGTACATGAAATTTTATAGAATATTTAGACAGCTCTGTCCAAAAAAATCCATAACCTTTTAATTAGCTTATTCTTATTCTCTATGTACATGAAATTTTATAGAATATTTAGACAGCTTTGTCCAAAAAAACCCATGGTTATGTAGGCTTAAATAACTCCACTAGAGAAAAGATCCATGGTTGGGGGGTTTATAGGAAATTGGGATATACAGATGGGATGGAATGGATGTCATGGAAACTAAGGGAACTAGGGAGTTAATGGACTGCAGAGTAGGGGGTGTTTCTACGTAGGGTAAGGTATCCGTGGGAGGGAAGTAACTTCATATAAATATATACTTTAGGGGGTTTTGGTGGGTTATGCAATGATTAATTTATGTCACCATTAATGCAGCTGCAGTATGTAGCATCTCTAAATGACATTTAAGACTACACAGGTTGCAGCTCTGTCCAAATGGACATAGCTGATCTGCTCTGTCCATTTGGACAGAGTTGTGCTCTGTCTATTTGGACAGAGTTGAACAGCTCTGTCCAAATGGACAGAGTTGATCAACTCCCTAAGTAAACAATTTATTTCTGTATGTTTTTTCATTGGTAGGGGACAAGATTTCAAAACCTTTTCATTTCACGTCTTTCCTGAGTTACAACTTCACATGTAGTGTAATAACTATATAGTTTTGTCCATAAGCTCTACTACTTGCTTTAGTCCATACAACTATTAGCCGAAGTATAAATCCCATGGCACTTTATGAATATCTTAGTCCATGATGCATTGCGTTAAGTTCCATTGCCATTTCATGCTTTTCTGAAACATAGAGAGAAAATGTTAAATAGATAAAGGAAAGTTTAAAGAAAGAGTTGCTTTATCTTCTTATGGGGATGGAGACCAAAACAACCAGAAATGTAACGTAAAACGATAGGGATAGGAGGGACTAATGGGGGGGGAATCCATAGGTGTATGTAGTCAGTCCCTAGACGCTTGCCTTAGTCCAAGTTGAAATCTATATGTCCTTTCCATTTTATGTGATAAATCCATGAAATCCCAATAGCTGATTGATAGCAGTCAGTATTGAAACTGAACATGAGTGTAGAAGAAGAAATAGAAGTTCTATCTATATTTAATAGTGATGCTCTCACTAACAACTCTATAACGAATAGGTAGCTAGAAGACAGCAGTAGTGTCTGTCTGTAGAGTAGGTAAGTACTTGCACTTGCCTTAGACTATATTTTATACTTAGCAAAACGTAGTTTATGCAGAGTTCATCAACTCTTTCCTTGATAACTTTACTTAGCAAAACATATTTTAGTACATTATATATAAATCAGAAACAAAAAAACATTATTACACATAAAACATCAAATTTTATGATTACTGATTTGTTTGATCTTATGTGTTTTTAATCTAAATCATAAAAGAAACATATAACTTGTATAATGCTTATTAGTTATCAGTTTATATTTACTATTATATTAGGATATTGTGCATTTTTTAAAACTTTAATCTTAGTTCATAGGTATTATAAGGAAGATATTGGTTCACCAACTCTGTCCACATGGAGAGATGAACATAACTCTGTCCATGTGGACAAAGTTGAGGAACTATGTCCATGCAAAGTTCATCAACTCTGTCCATGCAGAGTTCATCAACTTTGATGCTGATCAGTTTACTTAGCATAAGGGTTTTTTATGATTTTATGGAATAATGAAAATTTTTGTGGTTGACATAAATAACTGTAGCTTTAATTTCATATTTGATGATATTGTTTCCATTAATTTTAAAAATCTAAAATACATAAAAAACACAGAGATTGCTATGTTAATTTCTCATACATCCAATAATAGTGTAGCTATTTTCATTTTAAGAACTATTAGATAATATTAGGGACATCTAGGTAATAAAAACTTAGTTTTTATAGGAGCTAGTTCTTTGAAGTTGATGAATTAACATGCAGAATTTGAATATGTCATGAATTGATATATTAGATAATGTTGAGGACATATAGGTATTTATTAAAAACTTAGTTTTTTAGTGGCTAGGTCTTTGAATATGATATGAGTTGATTTGTGTAATATTGTAGATATCATATCAAATGGAAACAGATAATAAATCAGCTTTAATCATTTAAAGAACTATTAGATAATATTAGTGATATCTAGGTCCTTATTGAAATATTAGTTTTTATAGTTGCTAGGTCTTTGAAGTTGATTAATTAACATGTAGAAGGTTAGGCCCTTAGTGATTGAGGCATTACGGCTCTCGAACTTCAAGCCTGGATATTTAGGCCTGACACACTATCTCCCCGCATTTTCCACCTCTTGACTTGCAAAATTATTTAATGGATCAACATGTTTGTCTTCAAATTACTCTACGTTTCAACCTTTGGCCTCTGAACCAAAACACGTTTATGGCATGTGTCAGGGTCAAAACGTTATATAGCGTGTGTAGTAACCATCATATACCAGTGTATTTAGTGGATTTAGGGATCTTCCTTATCACGAAGAAGCCTCACCATCTTCATATATCTTATTTCTCCATACCACTTTTGTTTTTCTATTTATATTTCATTGAAATATTAGTTTTAATAGTAGCTAGGTCTTTGAAGTTCATTAATTAATATTTATAAATTGATATTTGTGTAAACTTGTAGATATCATATCCAATGGAAAGAGAGCAACCTTTGAGATAGAAGCGTAGGAGGTCATCACATTCTTTGGGAGTTGGTGTCCGAAATGAAAATCGAAGATTATCGACTTCACCTCGGGACTCAAGCTTATTGTATAGTTCACATTCATCTAATCATCGTCGTGGCGATAGTGGTAGAGATGATTCCCCCTTATCATCTATGGGTGAACGTGGATCTCAACCTTCTATACTGGAGGCAAGTGTGGAAGCAGAGCAAGGTTCGCAAGAGGCTTGTCATCCTACACAGGGTGGCGAAGGTCAAGCAAGGATGCAATATGTCCAGCTAGTTGAGGGTTGTACGCCCATTACGACCTATCCATCAGATTTACTAGAGGAGATTCCATGGGAAAGTGGTCTTCAACAAACGGCTCTTGAAAGTTGTAGGGATCACTATGACAAGCTGCAAAACGATCTTTCTAGTTTGGATCTCGCTCCAGAGAACAAACAAAGTATAGAGATGATTTTGCAATCTTTACAAAAATTCATTGAGGTATATGAGGATCTTGGACCAACAATAGATGGTTTTGTTTCCTTGATGCAAAGAAGAAAGGCACAAGTGATGGGTCCAGACAAGTGGGCTGTTGTGAAGGAGAGGGTGACTAGAGAACAGGCCAACTCAATGTTCAACTTCAAAGAGGGCCTAAAGTGGAAAGCATTGAAAGTGAAATATTTTAAGCACCCTCAACTTGCACATTTTTATATGATCGGTTTCTTGCATCCTATGGTCAGTTGTCATGGAACGATGAGGTTCCTAATTATTTTACTAGGTTTTTTTATGCTGAATTTTTTTAAGGAATGAAGCCAGACTATACTGATATTTATTCCGAGTTTTATGGAGTTGGAAAGGGGAGGATATGCAATCGAAAAGGTGCCCTTAGAGATCCTAGTACTCTTCGACCACCACCTACGATATCTCGTCCACCTAGGCTTGTGACTTACAAATCAGAGATGGAGCCCACATCACAAGTTGGGACAATTGCAAGGCATAATGTTGCTAAAGGTTTGACTTCGGCATTTGTAGGAGTTGATGTTGGATTGAGTCAAGAGAGGGCTCGAGCCACTATTCGGAAAAAAAATTGTTTACAAAACAAATGATGAGTTAGATTGTATGGGCATTGAATATCTAAAGGCCTATGCCAAGCTTTGTCGTAATATAGCTTCGGATAGAATATCTAATGACACGTCAAGTATAGGAGAGGTTTGTGTACTTTCAATCTATTAATTTTATTTATTTATTTTGAATTAAAATTTTTGTTACATTATATCTATGTATGATAAATTATTTTTTGATGTATAGTAATAAATACGTTACGTAAATGTTTATTGTTTCCAGTTGTCTCCACTAGTCAAAATGCTGGAAATGTAGAAGAGCATATTGGAGAGGTATATTTAAAATTTACACATTTATATTTATGTTTGAAAGATATTTTTTTTTGTTTTTAAATTTAACTATGTATCTTATTGTTAATTTGACTTATTTATGTAGGTTTCAATAGATTCAAACTTTTTAGATGATTTTCCATCTATTGTGAGCTAATGTTTTATTTTTTTTGTTTTTTAAGTTAATTGCTAAGCTTAATATTTTTTGCTTTTACTATGATTTATTTATTAACAAAATTTAAATTTTAAGGGAAGAGAACATATTGAAATTGGAGGTGAAGATATAGGTTCTTTGATGGATGTGGATATTGGCACCGAGGTAATTTTGTTTATAATTGAATTGTTCTCTAATATATATGTTTAAATAGTTTAAATATTGTTTGACATTTGTAAATTGCTTTTATATATGTTGTAGCTTGGGTCTACTCCACCTTTTAGAGGCAAAGAGAAGATTCCGTTGGATGATAGAGAATCAGAGGTAATTTTGTTAATAATTGAATTGTTCTTCAATATATTAGTTTAATGTTTTAATGTTTTGATTTTGGTTTAAAATTCTTTAAATAATTTATGATGTTCATAATCTGTTTTTATACATGTTGCAGATTGTTACAAGTCCAAGGGAAACGAGTCCAATGGAATACCCTAGTTGAGGATAGTGGTGGACTTTCATTTAGATAATTATTTATACTGCTCT
>LPNX010558619.1:79248-110388 GCA_001517045.1 Pseudotsuga menziesii
AGCACAAGTTAAATAAACAAATCAAGACATAGTTAAAATATAATTATATATATATAAAATAGAATTTAGAATGCAAAGTACAGAGTGCTCCATCATGGAGCTCGAGTTTTTATTAAAAAAACTAAATATAAGCAAAATTTAATTAAACCATTTAAAACACTCACAGCTAAGTTAATAAAAGGATAACCATTAAGTATTCCTTTCGAAAACTGTACATTACAGCAAGGGAGAAAAACCAGATGCACACATTATTGTAAACACTTGGAAAATAATTACTAAAAACATTTAATAACCTTCACTGTAAATGCAAGGCTAAAGGCCTATAAAGATAACCATAACGAACTGTAAAATCAAGGCTCGAAGCCTGTCTGTAACATTTTCACATCTTAAAAATAACTCAAAGGCTTAAAGCCTGTAACCTGTCTTAAAAACCAAAACATGCAAGTAATTAACAGTTTACATCCACGGCCGTAGCTGGTTAAGCTCTTAAAGAGCTAGGGTTAAACCCAAAAACAAAAACTGTACACCTATCAACCCTCGTCATACTATTTTACAAGTAAACCTTTAAACACAGTCTCGGCCTGGAGCCGTAACCCTTTTTATCACAGGGATAAACCCTAGTGAAGCATGGGAGTATTCGACAGCTAAGCGAAGAGCAGAGAGACCAAGAAACTGATTATGCACCCTGTTAACAAACAGCATGGAGACGTACATCGAAGGACCGGGCTTACCAGGAAGCGCCGAGCTATATCCTCTGTGCGCAACAGCTACGACCTTGAAGGGCAAGTCTGCCATCGAAGGGCAGATGACTTTGGAAGGCAAACCTACCAAACAAAGAGAAATTTTAAGTCAGTAACCCTAACAGTTACATAAACAAACAAAACTTAAAATAAAATGCACATTGTATTTCTTAATCGCTTACCTGCGAAGAGTCCAGCAGTAAGCAGACTAGAACGAGGGTGCTGGAACCCTTTCCTCACCGGGAGAATCGAACAGCCTTCGACAGTGCCCACAAAGTAACGATACAACACAGCCTGCAAAGAATCAACACAGCCCACGAAGGAACTACACGATACAGCCACGAAGGAGCTACACAATACAGCCACGAAGGAGCAATGTAATACAGCCCACAAGGGAGCAATACAACGTAGCCATGAAGGAGAAACGCAATACAGCCCACAAGGGAGCAATACAACGCAGCCCACAAAGAAGTAATCCAACACAGCCCACGCAGGAGCACAACGAAGACGGGTTACACACCAGGCTATCTCCAAGCAAAATCGACCAGCAAAAACTACTAGGGTTTGGACAGTGCAGCGCTCAAAGCCCGCAGGCGAGAGGAAGACTGAATCGTTTTGGAGGCAAGTCAACTTATATTGCCCAATGCATGGCGAGGAGGCAGCCACGTACCCCTTTAAATTATTGCCAATAAGTGGGTCAATCCCTAATGTTTCGTAACATTGCTTTTCCATCGTAATCATAGTGGGAAAGTTCCATATCATCGCTTTTGCCAACATAATCATAATGTTGAAGGAGTTATATAATCACCCTTCGACCTTGACCTGCATAAGGTCAAACACCATAATGTTAATGATCAAGTATAAAAACAATTATTCCATTGCAATGTATATAAACTATACCCTATTTTATGTTAACCATAGTGTAATATATTTTACTTTTAACCAAGCATTATAACTTTGGAATAATGGCTTGTAATGTTAAAGCCAGAACATTGATTCTCATACTAAAACCATGAACTACAAAGATGACTTGTTATTGTTAAGTCTAGTTCAATAATTGGAGTGTAAAAGGTACATTGGGAGACCTCACTTGAGGTTAGTTCATTTGATTATAGTATAATCAATGAACTTAAATTACAAGACTAATGAAATCTAATTGTAGAGTTATAGTCGCATAAATTATACAGTATATACCTTGCGACCAATTACCATAACGTAATAACGTTAACAAGGAGTCTAACCCATGCTTTTACTTGTCAAGTGTTATTATTTTATGAGTTATTTTCTCAAGGAGTGACCATGTGCAACATGGGAAATAGTTCTTTATCATGAATTATATTATTATAAATGTCTATGTCCATAATTATTCAAAGAACTCTGTTTATTTACATGAATTGAACTGGTGATATTAACCAAATTAAAAAGGGCGACATTTTAAAAACTGTAATAGCCTTTGTCAACCCTTAAATTCGCTAATGAACATTACTTTTGCATCTTTTACTAGTGCTAGTAATTTCAATAATTTTTATAGGCAGTATTGGAAAAGAAATCTATGTAAACTGCCATCCTTATCTCTGAATGTCCATTCAACTGAAGAGATCATAGATATATCGGGAAATGACAATTCTTTTCTTTAGTGTCTTTTAACATTTCTTATCATATATTGTTTTATATCAAAAATGAAATAAAGGAGGCTATACCTGTAGAAGCTGAATAGTCCGTTTAACATGCATTTAGTTCTCTACTGAAAGCACTTGATAACAGCATATGATTTATTTTACTCTAGAATGATCTGTTAGCAGCAATCCCAAAAACTTTACCTGTCAATCTGTAAGATAAAGGAAAACTGTGTGCGTTAGCTTTACAGCTAAGTAAGCCCAGTCTAACGTAGTATATCCACTTGCTGTTGCAAACAGAGAACAATCAGAAAACTGAAGAAAGAAAAAATCAACTAACATTCCAACCAAGTAAAGATCTTACAGTTACAAAATAAATAGCATTTAACTAATCAGTATTTAACGATTGTATTAACATACAATTATGCTTTTTAAAAATTTTAAATTTTTTGAAAATTTTGGGGTTCTGACATGTCCTCCAAAATCATTTGCAAATGATGGGTAACAAACTATAGTTTGAGTATCTCGTTTATATCCTATATAATCATTTTAGATACAAGTCAAAACCTTATATAAATCATTGCATAGTAACAATATTTGTTCCTTGTTTTGATTTCTTGGTTTATAAATGATAGGATAGTAAAAAAATTGAAAAGTGCTCATTTTACTAGAAAAATTGGAATGACAATATTCTATCTATATTCTTCTTAGTATTAAACAATGTTTACATTTCATATTAGTAAGAAAACAATGATGGAGGTAAGTTAACCTTCCCTAGAAGTACACAACCTTGAATCTTGTCTTGGGAAGGTGTTCATTTACAATAGGGTTTGTGTATAGTTTTAATTATAACCATAAACATTTATAATAGTCCCTCATGTAAATTAATGCCTGCTTTTGACAATGGCAGTTTACAAATCAAGGAAGATAAACTAGTTTTATGAAGACACCTAATCATAGGAATCCTGGAGCAAGGATCAGTATATAAATACTTTTATAAAGCCCAATATATTTATTGAAATTGAGAGATCATATAAAACAAAGTTTTATATACAAGAAAACTAAGTAATAATACATGATTTAGAGAAATCACAAACATGGAGTATTTAAAGTTTAAAACAAGAATTCAAGTAGATATGAACGTAACCATATTCCAATTTCTAAACGACAGATATGTAATTATGGGTACAAGCATGTGTAACATATCTTCTCATTTATAAAAATGTTAGGTCATTATGTTCTTATTGACAGAAGTAGAATTGTTCTTAAACATTTCAAAATGAATTATATAAGCATATAGTTGACAAATACAAGAAGGAAGAATTACATGGATCAAGTATTATGGTGGTAAGCGTAACTGCACATAACCCATCCTTTCATAGTATTATTTTACCATCATTTATGCAGTTTGATAACTTTAGAAATACCAACAATACCTTCTTCAGGGTCAAGCTGCAAACAAACATTTTTTACTAGCATTTTATCCTATGCTAGTTGAATATTACACTCGATCTGGATATTTTTACTGGCAACAACACTACTTACCTGTTTAGAACCTATAAAAGAAGCATCATTCCATTGTGTTAGCTATAATCTAAGTAAGCCCGGATCTCATCTAATATTATTTCCTACTTGACAAAATAAAGTAATAACACACTTAGCATCAGAGTAAGATGCAGTTTTCCTTTCTGGCTTTCTAAAACATAAAATGTTGTGTTTAACATCCCTAACATAGCACTTCAAGATAAACTAATAAATTATATAGAGATAAATAAATATAATTCTCTTTGTTAATTATGATTGTTTGTGTATCCACTAATAGTTATTGGTTCATCGACAATGACAAACTTGAACATTTTATGTTACATGAAAATTTTTAAATTTTTATGAATTTTTGGGTTATTACAAAGGGGATACAACCCCTCAGGCTTCATTAGCTACAACTGACAAGATGCTACAAAAACTTAACTCACAATATTGTGATCCCTAGCACCACCCTACCATCTTGAAGAAAAAGACGACTAAACCTGTGGATATTTCAAACCAATCATTGAACATGCTACTGATAATATTTACTCTCTGATCACTGCCAAATCACCACCATATACTGATATGTAATTTCACTTCTACACACTTCATCATACACAATCAATGAACAAGTTTCTCTCCTGAACATGCATCATCATATCAAGTAGCATCGTCCTCATAGGGTATGCATCCTCATCAAATATACATCATCATCGTGTATGCATCACAGAGTGTATGCCATGGTGCATAGGAGAGAATTGTCACACCATAACATGCATGTTCAACATAGTGTGTACATTAAGTATAGGAGTGCATCATCACATCATCATCATAATATCATAACATGTATAATAGAGTAAATGGTGTAGCTTGTATCATCACATCATCAACATCATATCATTGTGTATAGGAGAGTGTGCATCATAGATTGCTCATCAAAGAGCATAGGAGTGCATCATCACTTTATAGCTTATATATCGATATACCAGTATAGTCAATAATGTTCGCACATTACTTCTCACACATCAATGTATTCATTATACATACTGTTCACACACCTGTACACTATATATTATACATACCTTATCACTATAGAATATCAGAATTGTGGATAACCTCAGAAAGTTTGAGATTGTAGATGAACTTAAACTCGGACTATAAGCAGCAATAAAAATTCAATAAAAACTATTGAAACTTGGACTGCAAAAAGGTCCGTTCAAGCAAACTCGGACTATTCAATTCTCCCAAAGCTTGAGCTTAGACGTAAGCAGTAGTAAACTCACAAACAAAACTCATACTGTTTAGGAATGCATCTATGCACGCTGAGGAAAACCTCGGAATTAATGAATCATGAGAGTTTAGACTGTATTCACCCAAGACAAACTCGAATTGATGACTGTTTTGTTCACTCCAAAAAATCACATAAATAGACTTGCAAGAGCTTCCACTGAAAATTAATTGTCAAACAAGACAAGAGGGAAAAATATATGGTCTGCTGCCACCGAGTTCTCTTCCTTCGACACCCAAAAAATATCAGTCCAAAACTATAAAGTGTTGCATTCGTTGATGTTGGATTTATGACAATTGTTTAGTGTATAAATATTCTAAGTAGGAATTGAGAGAGTGTGAGGTAGGGCCGACTTCAAGGAGAGGTCTAAACATTTAATAATTTGAAAAATGTTGTATTAAATTAAACATTCTTTTAACATATCAATACTTAATGGGTACGACTTCATGGAGGGTTGAAGTGTTTTATTAAATTTAAATTTGATTTAATTTTTCTTAATACTTATCCTTAACTTTTCAAAGGAGTCAAAGGCGATTTATTTATTAATGTTTTGTTCAATACTTAATGGTAAGAGTTTAGTGGAATTTTAAGATAATTGTGGGTTTAAGGGTCACCAAATGAGGGATTCAAGAGCTAATATAAAGGCGCAATAGGCATCATCATTCAACATTAGGGAATTAATAATGTTTTAAGGGAAATGCATACATTATAGGGTCAAGTTCTAGTTTGTGGGCTTAGAGACCAAAGGTAAGAGTTTTAGGGTTGTTATTAGGTCATCAAAGTCGCCACAAGAAAGGATATGATTCACATCACAAGGGATTCAACCATGACATATATGAAAATAAACAATATGTGTGTGGGACCCTAATTATCAAAATACCATCTCCAAGGGTACCATGACCTCATTAAAACACAAATTATCACTGAAAGGGGAATTTGGCCTATTGCAACTTATTCAACCCACCAAGGAAACTTTCTAGGGTATTAGGGCATAGGTTGAGGAACTAGGGAACCAAAGAAACAATTGGGGAAATAAATAACTTAGGGGTACTTAAACACTCTAAAGGGTTTACAAGGATTTTTCCATTGTCCCAAAGGATCCAAGGGCTTTAGAATTGGGCTTGTACAAGGTCAAAAGGTCTTCTTTAACACTGGCAACTACTTAACCCTCAGGGTCTCCTCAAGGAACACCAAGACGCACCGACACACCTATTGGAATCAATGAAAATTTAGTCAACAATATCCCCCTTTGTCATTGATGACAAATTCAAATCTCCCCCTTAGAATGAGCTTCCTTTGTTCACAAATCTTCCCCTTATAGCAGCCTTCCTTTACCTTCCTTGTTCAATGTTTTCTCCCCCTTTGGCATAAATGTCAAAGGGTTTTCCTTGTATTAGTACTACCCCATTATCATAGCAGTGTGTTGTTGAAGATGGATCAAACCAATTAGGAGATAGTATGACTCCCAATTTTTCTCGAAGGTACTCAAAAGTCTCTCTCAGGAGAGGCTTAGTAAAAATGTCTGCAATCTGTTCTTTTATCATGATATTCCAACTTGATATTATTATTTGTGACTTGCTCGTGAATAAATTGAAAATTGATAGGAATATGCTTGGCCTTGGAGTGCATGACTAGATTCTTGGAGATACTTATGGCACTAGTATTGTCACATAGAATTGGAATTGGCTTATCACATGTCACATGTATGCATTGTAGAGTTTGTTTCATCGAAAGAATCTAAGTACAACAGGCTGTTGCTGCTATATAATTTTATTCGGTGGTTGATAAGGACATTGAAGACTATTTTTTTCTCGACCAAGATACTAGACAATTTCCTAGAAAGAATTATATTCCACTAGTGCTTCTTCTGTTGTCAACACATCCTGCCCTATCTGCATTTGAATAAGTGATCAATGTTAGCTCATTTCCTTTTGGATACCAAAGTCCAAAGTCCATAGTTCCTTTAATATATATCAAGATCCTTTTAATTGCTATAATGTGAGTATCCTTTGGAGCAACTTCAAATCTTGTAACTTGTCCAACAACTTGTATCACATATGGCCTTGAGGCTATTACATATAGTAGACTACCAATAATTGACCTATAATTCCTTTGATCAACTTCTTTAGATTCATATTCCTTTCTTAGCTTACAATGTGTGATCATAGGAGTACTCACACGTTTACAATATTCCATATTGAATTTATTTAACATTTCCTTGATGTATTTTGTTCGAAAAATTAAAATGCCTTATGTTCTTTGAGATATCTGAAGTCCCAAGAAGAAGGTTAATTCACCGAGCAAAGGCATTTCAAATTATTTCTGCATGTCCTTAGAATTTTTTTGACTTAGTGAGTCATAATCACTTCCAAAGATGATATCATCAACATATAATTCAATGGTGAGTATGTTGTCGTTGTCTTGTTTGATGTACAAATTGTTGTTTTCACTTCTCGTCTTAAAGTTTTGTTGCTGCAAGTACTTGTGCAATATGGAGTACCAATCTCTAGGAGATTCCTTTATGCCATATAAATCCCTTTTTAGTTTGCATTCATGGTCCTTTTTTAATGAAAGATGAAACCCTTCTGGTGGTTTGATGTAGGCTTCTTCTTATAATTCCCCTTTCATAAAAGTTGATTTTATGTCCATGTGATACACTTTGATGTATTTGGAGCAAGCATAATCGAATACCATTATGATAGCTTCCATTCTGGCTGCTGGTGCAAATGTTTATTCAAAGTCTATTCCTTGGATATGAGCATAGCCTTTACAAACCAATCGGGCCTTATTTTTTATTGTGTGTCCATATTCATTCATTTTGTTTCCGAAAATCCAAATTGTGCCAATCACATTCTTGTTATTTGGTCTAGGAACAAGCTCTCAATTTTCATTTTTCTCAATTTGATCTAATTCTTCTTCCATTGCTTTGATCTAATGCTCATCTGTACTAGCCTTTGCAAAAGTTCCTGGTTCAATTGTAGACAATAAAGAGATGTGTACCTGCTCATTTATATCATTTTGTCTTCTTCTAGTTCCTATTTCGACATTCTTATCACTAGTAATTTGTTTTTATGGATGGTTCTTCTATTACCATTTCTTAAGAATATGTTGATCCATTAGTTCTTCTTGGTCAACAGTTGTTTGATTCTGTTCTTCATCTTCTGTAAGTTGCTCTTCATTCTCATCTAGTTGTTCTTCCATTTTAACTTCCTTCATTTATTTTTGATTAGAAACTTCCTTTACTTCATCGTCTGGTTCTTCTGAGTCTTCTCTAGATGATGTTAGTATGGCCTCATCTATTTTCATATTGATTCTTTAGTTTACCTTGTTTAATCTCAAATTCTAGAATTTGTAAGCTTTCCTCTTGGACGAATATCCAACAAATATGCCCTCGTCTACTTGAGAATCAAATTTTCTAATATTATTATCTTCTCTTGTGATATAGCAGTTGCTTCCAAATATTACGAAGTATCATACATTTTCCTCTCTTCTTGTCCATAGCTCGTAGGGAGTTTTATCACTTTTTCTTCTGAGTAATCCTCTGTTCATAATGTGTACTGCTGTATGAACTACTTGTCCCCAAAATTTGTCATTCAACTTAGATTCATTCAACATGGTTCTATCCATCTCCATTACTGATATATTCTTTCTTTCAGAAACTCCATTTTGTTTAGGTGTTCTGGCTATTGAAAACTGTCTTTTTATTCCATGCTCTTCACAGTACTTGCTGAATTCATCTGAAATGAATTCTCCATCATTGTCGGATATAAGGAACTTGATTCATGATCCCGTTTCATTCTCGACTAGTTCCTTGAAAGTTTTGAAACATCCAAAATATTTTGACTTCCTTTTGCGAAGACATAACCATGTCATCCTGGTATAGTCATCAATAAGTAGCATAAAATATTGTTTACCATTAAGTCCTTTGCTCTTTTTTGGTCCACATAGGTTAGTATGAACAAGCTCCAAATGTTTTGTAGAAGAATGATCTTTTGTCTTGAAATGTACTCTTGTTTGTTTTCCTTTTTGACACTGTTCACATAATGAGTTAGCATGCTTTATAACTTATGGAATATTCTGAACTACTTGGTTTTTGTATATTTTGACCAAATTATCAAAATGTATATGCCCTGTTCTTATGTGCCAAATGCATCTTTCATCTTCTTTTCCCAAGTGACATTTCTCAGACTAAATCTTATCCAACATGTATATGTTGTTGGGATTCCTAGTGGTTTTGGCTACTAACTTTCCCGATTTTTTTTCCTTATTCTACATCCTTTTGAGTTGAAGAGGAGTTCATGTCCTTGATCACACATTTGACTGACGCTCAACAGATTATGTTTCATGTTGTCTACAAGAAAAACATCTTCATCCAGGGAGTTTTTACTTCTAAGATTTATTGTGCCTTTACCCAATACTTTTTCTGAATTCATAGTTCTAAAAGAGAAAGATCCTGTATCCGTTTCAATATTGACAAAAGAACTTTTGTTACCTGTCATATGCTTCGAGCAACTGCTATCAACATACTATTCACCAAAGCTATTATTTTGAGCTTGAAGAGCAATTCCATATTCGTAGTTATGTGAGTTGACCTTGCATTTGATCCATACCTTGTGATGTCCCCCCTTTTGATTGTTGGACCTTTCCTCATTTATTACTGTTGGTGTCTTCATTCTGCAATATCTGGCTATATGTCCAAATTTGTTACACTTGTAACATTCTATTTATGATAAAGGGACCAAATTACTTGTTGTACTGTGGCCATATGAGGTGTGTAGGGTTATTCCTTGTTTCAAACTTTCTTATTTGAAAATTGTTTACAACTTTGTGTCCTAATATTCCACATCTAAAGAAATAACCATAAAAAAATGTTCATACTCGGGAACAAATGAAGGAGTTGTTCTTTTGATATCTTGTCTTCCCATTGGTCCTTATTTTGGTATGGATTTTTCTGGTTGGCAGTTGATCTCTTCTTCATTAGCGGAGTCCTTGAAAACTTCTACATATCTTCTTGGCTTCTCTTCATTACTTGCTGTCATTGAGCTTGAGGCCTCATCAGTATTTTTCTTATATCCTATACTGGTGTTGTCGAAAAATGGCTTCTGATGTTGATAATTTGTCCTAGAATATTGGAGTTGTTTTCATAACTCTTGCCGATATCTTTCGTTTGTAATTTTTTTTTCAGAGATTTTAAATTAGCCTCACAATTTTATTTTTCTTTCACAATTGACTTCAACTATTCAGTAAGAGAGTCTCCAATACTTTTATATTTTTTTCAGTTTGACCTTAAGGTCAACAATGATTTGCTCAAAACCTTGTGCCTCTTCCTTAAGCACCCTGTTCTCCTTCCTATATTTATTCATATCCTTCAATGCGCTTATAAGTTCTACTTCAAGATCTACCTCACCTTCAGTCTCAGATTCTTCATCAGTATTAAGAACCTCATTTTAGTTTATTTCCATGAAGAGTACCTTCTCAGGGTCACTGTCACTTTCATTGTTGGAGTCCTCACTAGATGAGTTGTTGTCCCTTTTTGTATAGAGACTTTTCATCTTTGCGAACTTACCTATTTTCTTATTATTGTAATTATTGTACTTATTATTGGGTTTGAAGCTTCCATCACATCACTATTTGATAAATTTGCATACAAACATTTAGAAGAAAAATAACCTATCTTTCCACATGAAAAACATTTGAGAGGTAGCTTACCTTATGGGGAACATGATGTGGGAGAAGTAGGTTCTTGGAGAGGACGAGGAGTGACCTGGAAAATGGAAGGAATATATGAAGGATGAGTTGAAGATGTTGAATCCAAAGATGGATTTATCCTGCAGGTTCTTGGTGTGCATATCTCTCTAGCCCCCCCATTGGCCCAATAGAATCCCCCGGGTCACAATCTCTATGGATGCATCCATGATGGCCCTTATATTATGTTGTAAATGTTTGTATCTTGATTCCCAAGGGATATATGTTGCAGTAATGCATAGTATAGGTCTGATAAGTAATAAGTGTTGTAGTTTTTTTGAATTTTACTATATGGTCAGTTAATAATGGAGTAATGTCGACACCAAGTTTTTTTAATTTTACTGTATGATAAGATCATAATGGATTTGTGTCTATACCAAGTTTTGTCAAAAGTATGCCATGTTGCAAGTTTGTTCCAAGTTAGACTCTGAAGGTACTTTTTTTCTAGTAAGTTGGGAAACGATGTTACAAAGAGAAACTTCCTATGTCTTGGGGGTACCACAATAGACAGCTTGACACCAGAAATCAATATTTCCCAATATGCAATAGTGAAAAAACATTTAACACCAAGGGATATCGAATCGTACCTTGTTCCGGATGGTTGAAGTAGATCCCCGTCGAGTTTTTCCAATTCACGCTTGCATTAGCAATATGTTCTCAACAACAACAAATAAGACAACAATGCTTTATAATAATGTGTTAGACCTACTCTAGCATATATATTCAACAATGTATAAGCAATTAAATACATCCATGGATTCAATATTCATATTCAAATGCACATAATTGAACAAGAAAATATATTTCTATTAAGAAAATCAGAGATTACAATAGTGACAACCTCTATCGGCATGCCTACGAACCGGAGAAATCGAGTCGTCCACTTGGGCCTCCACCACCTCAATCCTCCATATCTTGATATCAAGCTCACAAAGAAAAGGAAATCTTGGGAAGAACACAAAGTGCTGCAAAGGTACAAAGGGATGCAGACTCAAGTATAAGCAAATTGAGGCAACAATGGACTATAGTTTCTTTCCTCTTCAATTCCCCCTCTTCAATGTATCCAGTGGGTTCCTTATATAGAACTCCAAAATGGTAATGGAGGATTGAATCCGAGTGATCTCTAGGCATATGGAAGGCCAAGAGTCAGGATCTTTGAACTCATATGAGGAAAAATCCAAAAATATTTGGACTTATGCATACATCCCGATGTACGCAAGTTTGAGGTCAAAAGTCGCGTGTACACGCGAGTATGGGTTTAAAAGTCGCATACAACAATAAACATGTGTTTTTTAGGGATGATCTTGGAACATCAAAGTATAATATAAGTCCATGGGGTCTAAAGAGTCTGTAGAGTGACAGGGAAGGCCATAAATATGTGATCAACCATGTGTGGTAAAATAAACTATAACAAACAACGTTATCAACATGAAGTAGCTTTTGCATAAGGATGTAATATGATATTTTCTATGTGAATAATATCTCTTACTTACAAAAAAAATGGGCATCTTATTAGTTACACAATTGTCACTATGTTATTTGCCCAATTTTTTTTAAGTAAGAAGGAAGTTTTCTATTACCAGTAAATATGAAATTCACTATTGCATGTCTTAATAAAATCCCTTATTTAAAAAATCGGGCATCTTATTAGTTACTCACAATTGTCACTATGTTATTTACCCTATTTTTTTGTTGTAATAAAATCTCTTACTTAAAAAAATGGCATCTTATTAGTTACACACAATTGTCGCTATGTTATTTACCCATTTGTTTTTCTTAGTAAGAAGGAAGTTTTCTATTAACAGTAAATATGAAACAATATTACATATCCATAATATAGGTGGGTATTCTCAAAACATGGAGTCAAACTGTAAATATGTGTCCAAAAAGAGGATATACAAAGCAAGCATGATCCAAATAGAAAATATAACCATGGTTTTGGCTTCCCATCCTTTGTATAATGGTGTCCTAACAAACTGTAAAATATAAAGAAATAAATACATTCTGATAAGTGACAACAAATGAGGTTATAGAAAAGGGAGAGAGGAGGATTGTTAGTCTCTCATAACAGATTCTACTTCATCATCATTGGATATACTAGTTTCTCCTTCTTTGCTTCTGTGTTGGCACTGAAAATATGGCTTGGAAAGGTGAATAAATTCTTGCATGTGACTAAGGTTTCTCTAAGCATATTCTTTGAACATAATCACTGCGAGTTATACCATTTCCCCAAAGCTTTCCCGTTCACGCATTAATCTAGACAATATGAACTTCAGTCTCTAGTAGTTGTTTATAACTACATCAGGTCCAAGTTTGAGTTTGAACTCTTTGCACACTTCATTCTCCATGGTTTCTATAGAAGAGAAAATGTGTTGAGGATTCTCTGTGTGCAATATTGCCTCCCATTCTATGTTTTTAGTCTCTTTCTGATGCTTGGAAATGTTGGGAATGCGTAGACTCCACCATAATCCTTACCAAAGCTTCACCATATCTTTTCTAAAACTCTGCCACATTCCTTGTCGAAAATCTGCCATATCCTTTGTTGAAACACCGCTAAGTTCTCTGGTTCCTTTCCGAAACCCCACTATAATCGTTGTTGAAGCTACACCATATATTTATTGAAACTATGCCATATTCCTTGCCAAAACTCCTCCAATTCCTCTGTAAAAAATACGCTAAGTTATTTGCTTCCTTGTCGAAACTCCACCATAATCATCGTCGAAGCTGCGCCATATATTTGTCGAAACTATAACACATTCATTTTCAAAACTCCACCATATATTTTGCTGAAAAACCTCTAAGTTATCTCCTTCATTTCTGAAACCCCGCCATAATCCTTGTTGAAGCTACGCCATATCTTTGCATAAACTCTACCATATTACTTGTCGAAACTCCGCCAATTCCTCTGCTGAAACTACGCTAAGTTATTTGTTTCCTTTATGAAACTCCACCATAATCATTGCCAAAGTTGTGCCATATCTTTACCAAAACTCTACCAAATTCCTTGCAAAAACTCCGCCATATCCTTTGCCGAAAATCTAGTAAGTCGTTTGCTTCCTTGCCTAAACTTCACCATAATCATTGACGAAGTTGCACCATATATTTGTCGAAACTATGCAACATTCCTTGCCGAAAATCCACCATATCCTTTACCAAAAATATCCTAAGTTCTCTTCTTCCTTTCTAAAACTCCTCCTTAATCCTTTCCAAAGTTGTGCCATATCTTTGTTGAAACTATTCCATATTCCTTTTCGAAACTCTACCACATCCTTTGTCAAAACTCAATTAAGTTGTCTGCTTCCTTGCTAAAAATATGCTAAGTTCTCTACTTCCTTGATGAAACTCCGCCATAATCCTTGTCAAAGTTGTGCGATATCTTTGCTGAAAGTATGCCATATTCCTTTCCGAAACTTTGCCATATCCTTTTCTGAAACTCAGTTAAGTTCTCTGATTCCTTGCCGAAACTCCGCTAAGTTGTCAGCTTCCTTGCCAAAAATGTGCTATAATCCTTGCCGAAGTTGCGCAATATCTTTGTCAAAACTCTGTCATATTCCCTATCGAAAATTCACCATATCCTTTGTTGAAACTCCGCTAAGTTATTTGCTTCATTGCCAAAAATGCACCATAATCGTTGTCAAAGTCATGCCATATGTTTTTCAAAAATCTACATATTCCTTGCTGAAGCTCTGCCATATCCTTTGCTAAAACTCTGCTAAGTTATATGCTTCCTTATCAAAACTCCACCATAATCCTTACCGAAGTTGCGCCGTATCTTTTCCAAAACTATGCCATATTCCTTGCTGAAAATATGCCATATCCTTTGTCGAAAATATTTCATATTCCTTGTAAAAAATACACCATATCCTTTGTCAAAACTCTGCTAAGATCACTTTTTGTTGAAATCCTATCATTTCCATTGGTGAAAATCTGCCAGTTGCTCTGTTTCGGTCAAAACATTGGAAATGTTTCCAGTCTCATCAGTTCTCATCACTTCTCTTGATGTCAACATTTTCATCCCTCTCATTATTCCAAGGCCCCACATGAGCCATGAAGCCACAGGATGAGGTGTGCCTCCACTAAAGAGATTTGACAAGGAAAGCAGGATACACCAATGCACTGATTTGCCTGGTAAGTGAAAAGGTATGGCTCCTAACCACAGGTACAACTAAGCATAAATCAAAAAATTCTTTGAGCCAATCCTTTTAGTTTTTGAAGGGGGTCTATCATTACACTCTCCTGTACTTATTAACCGCAACCAGTTGACGAAAACAATTCTATAGCTTTCACCGTGAGCTTCGACTTTTTCCCTTGCAACACCTTAATTTACACCGCCTTTGTAAAAATACCCAATTATTTTCCACATCGTACATTGTTGTCTTGCATTCTGCAACTCCGTTATCCAAATTTGAAAGTTTTACTGGTTGAATGCGTAATTGAGATCCCTAAAAACATCATGGGAGTGCTCGCAATTTGCCATGAACCAGAGTTGATGGAGCCATTGCGTCGAGACATGGAAGCTTTTGGAATTTTTGAGGAACCTGGCCGGACTTTGTATTTTGAAAGATTGACTGGGTTTAATGAGGAATTTGCACAAAATTTGTTGGAATATTATTCATAAGTTGGGGGGATGAGAATTGAAGTGTCTGAGCAAATCATAGTATAAGTGACAGGTTTTCCCATAACAAAAAAGAGCTGGTTTGGTAGGAAAGTCCCTGTGTTGAGCGCAAAAGAAGATTTCTTAGCAATAGGAAAAGTTGTTTGACCAAGAGGATGGGGGACTGCATTGGAATCTTTGCCTCATCTATTGGACCATATTGCAGTATATCTGAAGAAGTATATCAACTATGAAGGAAGGTACATAATTGTTTATACCTATGATTTTGTTTTATTATCTCACCTCTGTAATACCGCAGTTTTGACCCCAAGGTATTTGAAATTGTACATGATGTATATATTGTATGAGAATCATGGCAAGGAGCTCAAGTCCAAGGCCCTGCTAGTGACTGGTATTTTTGTGTATATGTGATAAAGGTTGATGCCTATGGTTCATTGTGCTGGTAAAGCATAGAACATTTTGATTATCATGTAAATACACACAATTTGATAAAATTACAAAGCTAGCTATGGAACTGCAACATGAAAAGAGATGGGGGCATGATTTCACAAAGGAACATAGAGGGATTCAAACCAGCAGATTCCAGGTGAGTGATTGCAGGTTCAATCCTCACAAAACACAGTTTAACTAGCATAAAAAACTTCATTGATTTTCCTAGGTGGATGCGAGACGGATTAAATCCTTTTGCATAAGAAATTTCGTGCCCGCTAGCTAAGGTTAAACAACTTGCTAGTTGAATCAACAAAATTGTTGTGGACCATTGGATTTGTGTACCCACCAGATCAATGGTGGAATCCAAAATTGATAAGGCATATTTCATCAAGATTTCGCACACATGAAAATTTTGTTTAGTCATACAATTTCAATCAGTGAAATTGTTGTGCATCGTCGATCTATTTAATGATTGATCCCAGCCATAGATATGATCAGAAGTTGCCCATTCTTTAACTGCCTACCGTGGCTCATCCTTATGCTTGCGTATTCAATTTTCTTGCAGGAAATTGGTTGAGGCAGTTAATGCATTTGGAAGAGCAAGGCATGGAAGTTGATTTCATGACTAAACAAGACTGCAGTCTGCAGAGGCTATGTTCTTGCTTCTGAAGCAAGTAAAACATGAAATTGTGTTCCCAATATGTCAACCCAATATTCATATGAATGTTGTGGTAATTCCATTATATGAGGGGGATTAGGAATTGTTGTTCACACTCCTGAGTGGAAAAGAATCTCTCTATTCGCGGTTGTGCAGTGGGGTTCACTGTTCAGAGTTTTTCAGTTCATTTACATTGTGTTACAGAGTGGTCTGCAAACCTGTTTTCTCTATGTCACAGAGTGGAACCAATGTTTTCCTTGTGGTCTGGCGTGATTTTTTCACCCTGGTTTGGGTCTGAACTGTATGCAAGACTAAGGAGTGGAAGAGAAGAGGAATGGGCTTGATAAACCTAGTGCATAGAGGAACCTCATGAAAAGGTAAGAGTGGCTGGTAAATATTCATTGCATTCCCTGAAGAGAACTGGATGGAAAGACATATCCCGAGGGACTATGGAGCATAGAAGGGGATTCTTCCTAGTGTTGGGTGTGCAGGTAATGTGGATACCATGCTAGAAAGATCTTGTGGAGGTGTCTTAAGCTCTTAAATGAGCCACTATCTTAGTCATTCTACCTTTCCACTACCTTAGTAGCCTGATAAACCCATTTGTATATTTTCTTGGATGTGTCTTGTTGTGTTTTGGCCATGTGTAATCCTTGGATGGACAACCTGAGAAACTCACTATGAATGATGGCTTGGCTGAGTTCTTGATAAACCCATCCATGGCTTGGATGGCCCATATTGTAAAATTTGTCTTGCCTATGAACAGCCTGATAAACCCAACTGTATGTTGGCTTGGCTGAGTAAGCTTGATAAAACCAGCATTGTTTGGATTCTAATCCTGCAGCTTGATAAATCCAACTGAGTGTTGGCTTGGCTAGACAGTCTGATAAACCCAACTAGAAGTTGGCTTGACTATGTGTGATATGATCTAGCTGTGTGTAAGTCTGTTGTTCCCTAGTTCCTTGTGGAAATCATGCCCAACTCAAGGGTGGTAGTGTTTATGATAGATTAAGAAACACATTGGCCTATGGTTGGGTGGAACTTTGCAATCACATAGCTAGTTACAGGACAACACCATAATCCAAGATAAGTATTCTTTGTTATTCTTGTTTATGAAATGCATTTGGTTATGGATGACTATACTGGTTATGTAGAATGCTTATGAATATGATGAATTTCTATGTTCATGTTGAATTCTTATTGATAATTAAGTAGAGGTTTACTTGTGTATGTTACCCTGCATTTTACTCCTATATATTCCTTGTGTTTTTGTAATGCATTTTTCTTAAGTCCTTGGAGGTTAAAATCCTGGTGGTAGGATCAGAATGCATGTGACTTTACTGTTTCCTCCCCTTGGAACCCTCCCGCAGGAGGTGGAAAGGGCAGTTGAAAAAAAGGCAGAAAGTGTGTTTTCCGATTTCTGAAGTCCGAGGTCGAAAAGAGAAAGTAGTAAGAGCAGAAAAGGTTAAGGTCGAAAGTTTTTTTCTCGATTTTTGAGTTCCGCAATAGGAAGGAGAAAGATGGAAGTCAGAAGGAAAAAGTGGATAAAGGATTCTATCATTTGTTATGTTTCCATCTTTCGAGTTCTGAGGTCGAAAAGGAGGAAGCAAAATTGTGGAAGGAGGAAGAGCCATTAAGTATTTCCGTCGAGCTTTATGTTTCCGACTTCTGAGTTTCAATGTGCGGAAGGTGGGAAGAGGGAGTGTGGAAGGAAGAAGGAGGAAGGTGGAAGAGTCTTCAAATGTTTTCGTCGCACATTATGTTTTTGATTTCCGATTTTTGAGGTCAAAAGGGAGGAAAGTGGAAGTGCGGAAATGATAGGTTCAGTGCAGATAAGGGTGTTTCCAGTCGCAGAAGGGACCTGTCAATGGCGGAATGACTGTTACAATGGTTTCTAATCCTGAGAATGATAGTTGAAGTGTGTGTTAACATCCATGCCCTGTGTTTCAAAGGAGAAAAAAGGGTTCTTGAAGTAAAATTTTTAATTTATCCACATTATGGGGTATGGGGACGTTACAGATTGGTATCATAGATAATGGTTGCAACATTGGGCCTAGATGGGCCAGGTGATAGTAAGTAAATTGTTTTTAATTCTGAAATTGTTAAGCAACTAACAAATGATATTGTTAACACATTTTGCAGAGTCATAGTGCAGATTGAAAAAGTGGGTTTTTGGCTCAGCCATGAAAAACTACAACATATATGATGCACAGAATCCCTATGAGCACGAGGAAGATGATATGGGGAAAATTTTCCTAGTTGTAAGTGCTGATACAGAGTCTAATGGGAGAATATTTTAGGATACTCCCCTAGATATTGCAGCCACCATGAGAAGCCTGAGTAAAGCTTAGGAAGAGCAGCATCAGCTGAATGCAACCATGATGCAGAGTTTGACAGACATCTAAAAGTGGATGAGCTCTAGGCGTCATGCAGTACAACCAGAAGGTAGTAAGAGTAGTGCAAGAAGGAGAAGGAGATATTATAGTGGGTCATCTGACTATGAAGGATCCACTAGGTGTTCAAGCTCTTCATCTCACAGAGATAAGAGAAAAAAGAACTATAGGAACAACTCACGTGAGGAGTTTAAAAAGGAAAGGCCTCCTACCTTTAATGGTGAGATAAAGACTAGTCAAGAAGCTGAAGCTTGGCTTCTTGGGATGAAGAAATATTTCCAAGTCCAAGACTACTCAAAAAATATGAAGGCTAGGTTATCCATTTTCAACCTGAATGGAAGAGAATCCATATGGTGGGAGCACCTTAGGAAGGAGAAGAAGATCAATTACAGAAAAATTGTGTGTAAACAATTCAAGAAGTATTCCAAGCAGAAGTACCTCTCTGATAGATACTATGATGACAAGATCAAATAGTTCCATGATCTGAAATTAGGACATCATACCATGGAAGAGTATGTAAACAAGTTCTTGGAACATTTGAGATATCTCAGATACATCAAATATGATAAAGTGAAAATCCAACGTTTTCTAAGTGGGATATCTCAAGCGTACAAAGACATGATTTAGTTTTATGAACCTAAAACATTGAAGAAGAAATAAGGAAAGATAGGTATTGCTATGAGAAAAACAAAAGCAAACCTGATATCCATAAGGTTTGGAAGGATAAAAAGATAGAAAAGTTTGATCAGAGGAAGAAAGGTTTCAAACCTTCTAACTTCAGGAATCAATAGAAGTAGCCATCCCAAGTTGTGAGTAAGCCAACTAGAGTGATGGGAGAAAAGGCAAGAGATCCACAACAGAATAGAGAACCTCTTCAATATTGGAAATGTGGAGGACCCCACATGCACAGGAATTGTCCACTTGAGAATGAGTATGTGAGGCAAGCTCACAACATTTAAGAAGCTAAAACTGTGGGTCAAGTTGCAAGGACTGTCCCTAGGATTTATGCAGCATTGGAAGACCGCCAGGCAAATCAAAAATCAACGGTGACTGAAGTTGTAGGTAATATTGCTATGCAATCTATTTTTGTTTTGATTGACCCTGTATCTACTCATAGTTATATTACACCTAGAGTAGTTGAGATTTGTGCTTTTAATAAGTTAAAGCATAGCAAATTCTGGTTAGTTCAGCAAGCCACCGGGACTAAGAGAAAGGTCAGTGAAGTGGTATAATAATGTCCATTGGTTATGAATGGGCTAGTCACTTGTGTAGATTTAAATTTTCTACGATTTGGCTCCTATGGTGTTCTCATTGGAATGGATTGGTTGGAAGCACACAAAGTAAATATTGATTGTTACAATAAGAATTTTGAGTTCTTGGATGAAGAATGAAACTTAAGGGTTGTAAGAGGCATTCCAAAGGTGGTTTCTGTTAGGCATATTTCAGCAATGTAGCTGAAGAAGTTCTGTAAAATAATATTTTGAGTTGTATGCAGCCCATGTGTTAGATGCAGCAGAGAATGAAACTTGTAGGTTGGAGGACTTTCATGTGTCGCAGGAATTCAGGGGTTTTTTTTCTGTTGAAATTCCAGGGCTTCCTCCAAAGAGGGATATTGACTTCACAATTAAAATTTTTCTAGGACAAGCACTAGTGTCCAAGACATCCTACAGGATGAGGACACAAAAAATTCTAAAGCTGAAGATGCAGCTGCAAGAGTTGTTGGAGAAGAAGTAAATCAGGATGAGTGTGTCTCCTTGACGAGCACCAGTTCTATTTGTGAAAAAGAAAGACGGTACACTCAGGTTGTGTTTTGATTATAGACAGATGAAAAAATCAACTATGAAAAATAAATATCCTTTACCTTGAATTTATGACCTCTTTGATCAAATGAGAGGAACGAAGGTGTTTTCCGGGATTGACTTGAGGTCTATTTACCATTAGGTAAGAATTAAGGATGAATATATTCATGAGACAACCTTTAGAACAAGGTATGGACATTATGAGTTTGTAGTGGTACCATTTCATCTCACAAATGCACCAAATACATTTATGTGCCTGTATCTAGACAAGTTTTTTCTTGTTTTCCTTGATGACATTCTTATATTACTCTAAGAATGAGGAAGAGCATGAAAAACATCTGAGATTGACATTGCAATTTCCCAGGGAGCATAAGATATATGCAAATTTGAGCAAGTGTGACTTCTATAAAGATAGAATTCATTATTTGGGTCACATAATCTCAAAAGAAAGAATATATGTAGACCCTAAGAATATTGAAGCCATTATGGATTTGGCCTACTCCAAAGAATGTGACAGATGTGAGATATTTTATGGGACTTACAGGATACTATAGGAGATTCATTGAAGGATTCTCCAAGGTTGCACATCCAGTCACTTCTTTGCAAAAGAAGGGAATAAAGTTTGAATGGACACCAAGGTGTGAAGAAAGCTTCCAGTAGTTGAAGAATCTTCCTACAAGTGCGCTAGTTCTGAAAATTGCAGAACCAAAAAAATATTTTGTGGTGTGTAATGATGCATGCAGTCAAGGACTTGGAGGAGTTCTTATGCAAGACAACCACATGGTATTCTATGAGTCAATAATGTTGAAGGATCATGAGAAGAAATATGCCACTCATGATTTAGAACTTGCAGCCATAGTACATGATCTCAATATGTGGAGGCATTACTTAATGGTAAAAAAATTTGAGTTAAGGACATACCACTGTGGTCAGAAATATTTGTTTGATCAACCGACTCTAAATGCTAGGCAAGCTAGATGGTTGGAGTTTTTATGTGAATTTGATTTTGAAATAAAACACATAAGAGGAAACGAGAATAAAGTGGCTAATGCAATCAATGGGAAGGTGCATGAAATGCATGTGGCATCTCTTAGTATTTTCCAATAAGATTCGAGATAGTAGATTGTTAATCATACCACTGAAGATGAAATGTATGTGCAGATAAAGGACAAATCACGGCAACAAAGTAATGAGAAAAGGTATGAGGGGTATAAATTGGAAGAAGATGGAATTATTACTTATAAAAACAGAATTTATATTCCAAATGTAGCATATTTGAAGAGAATTGTTATGGATGAGATCCATCAAACTCCATATTCTGGTCACCCAAGATATCAGAAGATAATTGCTACAACCAGAAAGCAATATTTTTGGCCAGCAATGGAAAAAGACATTGCTGAATATATTTCAAAGTGCATAAAATGTCAACATGTGAAGGTTGAACATCAACACCTAGCAGGTTTGTTGCAGCCTTTGCTGGTTCCAGAATGGAAATGGGAAGTTGTTTCCATGGATTTTATTATAGGATTTCTAATGACTTGGAGGAAACATGATTCCATCATGGTTGTGGTGGACAAGTTGACAAAGGAAGCACATTTTATACCGATCAAGTCTACTTATAAGACTAATTCCATTGCAAAAATATTCAAGAAGGATATTTTCAGATTGCATGGACTGCCTAAGGCTATAGTATCTAACAAGGATCCTAAGTTCACTTCCAATTTTTGGAAGGGTCTGTTTGCAGATTTGGTACCAATTTTAACTTCAGCACTGCCTACCATCCTCGGACTGATGGACAAAAAAAGAAAGTGAATTAAGTGCTTGAAGACACGCTTTACATGTATGTGATGGACAAACCATCAAAGTGGGAAAATTATTTACGCTTGGTATATTTTCCATATAATAATGGACATCAAGCATCATTAATAATGAGTCCTTATGAAGCCTTGTATTGAAGAAGGTATAGGAAACCTATGACATGGGATAATCCAGTGAAAAATATTGTGGTTGGTCCATAATTGCTCAAGGAAATGGAGCAGGAGGTTGCAAAGACCATGCAGAACCTGAAAGCAACCTAGGACAGACAGAAGAGCTATGCAGACAAGCATAGGGTGCATAGAGAGTCCAATGTTAGGGATCATGTTTATCTCAGAGTGAGGGAAAGGAAGAGTTCCTTGAAGCTTGGAAGTTGTGCCAAGTTGTCACCTAGATACTGTGGGTTGTTTGAAGTGCTTGAAAGAATAGGGATATTTATATATAGAATTGAATTGCCTACTAGTACTAGAGCTCATAATGTTTTTCATGTTTCTTTTCTTAAGAAATATGTACATGATCCTAACCATGTGATAAATTGGGATGTGATTCAGGTGGAACCCAAGGGAGAGTTCCAAACCAAGCCATTATGCATCCTCGACAGGAAGGTCATCATGCTCCAGAATCGAGCCATAGGACTAGTAAAGGTGCAATGGGAGCACTAGGTCCCGAGGAGGCTACTTGGGAGATGGAGGATGCCATGCGATTGGCATATCCATTTTTGTTCAATATTGAAAAGCACTAAGGACAATGTTGTTGTAAGGGGGAGGGGAATGTAATACCCCGGTGTTGACTCCAACGTATTTGAAATTGTACATGATGTATATATTGTATGAGAATCATGGCAAGGAATTCAAGGCCAAGGCCCTACCAGTGATTGTTTTTGTATATAGGTGATCAAGGTTGAAGCCTATGGTTCATTGTGCTGGTCAAGCACAATTGTTTTTAATATCATGTAAATACACGCAATTTGATAAAATTCCATAGCTAGCTTGTTAGGATATTTAGACACTTAGGAGTTAGTTAAGATCAACTTGTGTAATATATCCATTAGGTAAAAGTGTGTTTCTTTAGTATGCATTAGTATTCATTTGTAAATATTTTAATCCGATGGTCACGATATGTTCTAGATATAGAGTGATTCGACGGTTCAATTTCTCTTACATCATACTTACCATTGATCCATGGCTTAATACCCGATTGGTCTATGATCTCTATTTAAAGAGCATAGAGGGTCCTTGGCTAGTTGATCGATTATGAGAAGCTCATATGTAACTTTCTTTCTTTTGCATAATAAATTGCTCAAAGTAGCTATTTGGATGGGGTCGTGGACTGTTTCCCTCTCGAGGGTTTTAACCACGTGACAAACATCGGTGTGTTGATCTGTGATTTATTTGTGTGAAGCGGTTGCTGAAGGTGTTCGGTCTTTTTGAGAGTACCCTGTGTACCCGGACATGGTATCAGAGCATAGGTCTCAGGTTCAATTCCCCTGAGCTACGTCGGAGGCGGGGTGTTGGAGTATCGGGTACCTCCACATGGTATAACCACCACACCTCTGGGAATGTAAAACAAGTGGTTTAAGCGCCACTCCTGGTGATTGTGCTTATGCTGGGTTTCAAATGTTCACCAACATCTGCAGGTTTTGGTGCAACGACAAACCTTACAGGTTATGGGCCCACACCACACTTCCGCTTCGCAGGGTACTCCGAAAAAGACCGAACACCTTCAGCAACCGCTTCACACAAATAGATCACAGATCAACACACCGATGTTTGTCACGTGGTTAAAACCCTCGAGATGGAAACTGTCCATGGTCCCAGCCAAATAGCTACTTGGAGCAATTTATTATGCAAAAGAAAGAAAGTTACATATGAGCTTCTCATAATCAATCAACTAGCCAAGGACCCTCTATGCTCTTTAAATAGAGATCATAGACCAATTGGATGTTAAGCCACGGATCAATTGTAGTATGATCTAAGATAAGTTGAACCATCGGATCACTCTATGTCTAGACCATATCGTGATCGTTGGATTAGAATATTTACAAATGCATATTAATGCATACTAAAGAAATAGACTTTTACCTAACAGATATATTACACAAGTTGATCTTAACTAACTCCTAAGTGTATAAATATCCTAACATCCCCCCTTAAGAACAACTTGGGATAGGATTGAAGGATTTACAAAAGTGACACTATTAGGAGAAGGAAGGAGGCATTAGAACCTATCGCCCCTTAAGGACACATTCCTGAAATCCTAACATAAACCGAAGTTTAGAAAACTTCGCTTTTGTAAAAGACTTGGTGAAGATGTCTGCAACTTGATCATCTGTAGGGAAATAGAGCACTTCAATAACATGATCATGAACAAGATTTCTAATGAAGTGCATGTGTAGCTCAATGTGTTTGTTGCGTTGATGTAGAAATGGATCTTTGGAAAGCTTGATGGCACTTTGATTGTCGCACCAAAGTGGAGTAGGCTGCTGCTGCTCGAAGCCAAACTCTGAAAGGATATGTCGAAGCCATAAAGCTTCCTAACTGACATTAACTGCGGCTCGATATTCTGCTTTTGCTGAAGAAAGAGCAAGAGCTTGTTGTTTCTTACAAGCCCGAGTGACAGGTCCAGATCCCAGACTGAAAACATAACCTGCAGTAGACTTTCTATCATTAGGATTGCCGACCCAATCTGAATCAGTGAAACCAACCAACAAGGATTCCCCCCCTATACTATAATGAATCCCAAACTGAATTGTACCTCGAATATATCGAAGTATTCTTTTTGCTGCTTTCCAGTGAATTTCATGAGGAGTTTGCATATAACGAGAAACACGACCAAGGGAAAATAAAAAGGTCAGGACAGGAATGAGTCAAGTATAAAATACTACCAACAAGCTGATGATACAAGGTGGCATCTACTTCAGGGGAAATACAAGTGGCAGAAAGTTTGACTCCAGACTGGAAGGGAGAAGGGGCTCATTTACAATATTCGATGTGGAAGCAACAAAGAAGGTCACAAGCATACTTAGGCTGGGAAAGAAAGATTCCTTCTTTGGTTTGCAAGACTTGGAGACCAAGAAAATAATGCAAATGTCCTAAGTCTGACATTTCAAAATTTTTCTTAAGATTGGATTTCACATGGGTTATAAGTTTAGGGTCACTACCAGTAAGGATAAGATCATCAACATAAAGAACAAGTATGATGATATGGTTTCCTACTTTCTTGGTATAGACATTGGGGTCAGAATGGCATCTAGAAAAACCAGTGGCAAGGAGAAAGCTATCCATTTTGGCATACCAAGCTCTAGGAGCTTGCTTAAGGCCATATAAGGATTTCTTAAGGAGACAAACAAGTCTAGAGTTATTTTGAACATATCTAGGAGGTTATTCCATGTAAATTTCCTCATGTAAATCACCATGTAAGAAGACAGACTTGACATCCATTTGATGGACTTCCTAGTTATGTAAGGCTGCAAGGGAAAGAACAAGGCGGATGGAGTTCATTTTGCTACAGGGGCAAAGGTTTCATTGTAGTCAATCCCTTCAACTTGGAAAAAACCTTTGGCAACTAACCTTGCCTTAAGTCTTTCAACACTTTCATCTGATGCATACTTAGTTCTATAGACCCATTTACATCTGACAAGTTTTCTTTCTTTTGGAAGAGGAACAAGATCCCAAGTATCGTTCACCATTAAGGAACGATATTCTTCATCCACAGTTGCATCCCAATCTGGATTTCTTGAATCTTCTACAAAAGTTTCTAGATCATGATTCCCGGAAATTTGAGCCAAAAGAGAAGAGGCTCTCTGAAACTAAGAACGTGTTCGACATTGATCTCTAGTATCATCGGTAAGATCACCAGCTGCTTCACATGTTGAATGGACCCATCGAGGAAGTATTGGTGCTGGTGCAATTGGAGGAACATGAGCAAGCAGAGGTGGATTTTCATCCTCACTATTATCATTAGAAATTGGAGTTGGAAACCTGTCAAGGAAGCTGGAAGAAGAAGAAGAAGAAGAAGAAGGCGCAATCGCTGAATCAGGCACGCAGGCCAAAGATGGCACACCCGCCAAGTTAGACTCACAGGCTAAGAGATTTTTATAAAATTTAACATCTCTTCTAATGATTATATCATGAGAATGTGGCTAAAGAAGTCTATAACCTTTTACATATTCAGAATATCCAACAAATATGCACTTTTCACTTTTAGGCTGCAATGCTTTCCGCTTGCTCCAGAAACACCCATTTCGGCAAATATTAATGTATAATGTTACAGTGACGGATTTGTTTTTTTAAATCTCTCATATTTTATCAGTTTATTATTAGATCCTTTCTATTTTAGTCTCGGACTATTGCCTTCCCTGACTACGTATGCTCTTTGCCGTGCACCTTGCGCGATCGCGGCGAATCAGAAACAGTAAGGGAAAGTTTTTTTTTCTTGTCTTCTCGGTTACGTATGCTCTTTTCCATGCATCTTGTGCGATCATGAAAAATTAGAAACAACAAGAAAACTTGAAAACGTAGACTTTTCGGGCAAGCTAACCAAGATCTAACCCCATTTTGTGGAAAAAGTTTTTTTTGTTTTTGTTTTTCATTTTTTTTTGTGATTTGTAGGAAAAGAAAGCAAGCATGGGGAACGAGAGAGAAGAGTGAAAAAAAAGCCCCCTTCCTCTTTCCATACTTTTATGTACCTTTTAAACTTAGCTCACTTGGTCCAAAGTTGCTTTGCTCCTTGATAAGTCTTGAGTTTAAGTCTTATCAAGCTACTTTTTAGTGCATGCAATTTCTATTTTCAAGTTACTTTATTGTAAAAGTGCATCTCACATAAATAAAATAAAATAAAAGTGAATCACTTAAGTCTTTTAATTTATTGCCACACTATTTAAAAGTCATATTATTGTAAAAGTGAACATCACTTATTCTGCAAAAGTGATTCACTTCAGATAAACTTTATTTTAAAACGTGATTGTCAAATGTTTATCTTGGGAAGAGGGGGCTTCTTTTTTTAGTTGGTCAAAGTTAATATCTACCACGTCACTATTGGGGACATCTTCAAAATTTTCTTTGATCAAGTATAACTTCATCATCCAGAATCAGTTTTCAGTGCCGTTTTTTTAAAACCGCATATTTTTTCGAGCTCTTTGCATCTAGATAGTTAGTTTCTATTCTTTCAGCCATTATTTTATAGTATGGTTGCCCCTTGTGATATTATACTTACAAGTTCTAACTATTTCTCATGGAAATCTCGTTCGATCCTTGTGATATTATACTTACAAGTTCTAACTATTTCTCATGGAAATCTCGTATGAAAGATGTTCTATGAAGTATGGGACTTTTCAGGATAACCTCAGGGAAAGAAATAGAACCCACTGATGATGATAAAAAAATTAAATGGGTAAATAGATGTGATGAAGCTCATGGATTGATTGGGATGTCAATCTTTATTGATTTACGTTTCCACATATCTGAAATTGATGAACCTGATAAAGCTTGGGAAAAGTTGGAATTTGTGTTTGGTAAACACAATGAAATTCGAGGTCATCAACTTAAGAATGGGTTGATTTCCTTGAATCCAAATGATTTTTCATGCATTCAAGACTATTTATCTAAGTATAAAACTCTTAGACTATTATGTGCATAATGCAAGATTAAGAAATAAGACAAACAATGTATTTATCATATTCTTTCCAAACTTGGACCTGCATATTTTGTTTTTATATCTACATTCTACTCCATGAAAGAATCCTTGACTGCAGCCAGCTATCAAGAGCCTAGTCTTGAATCCTTTTATGATTCCTTAATTAGAGAGCAAGATAAGCTCATTCATCTTGGAATAATTAACAATGTAGATACATCTGGGAAAGCCTTATTGTCCCAACAAAAAGAAAAGTCCAAACCTCCCAAGAAACAAAATTTTCGCAATAATAAGAAAAACAACAAGGGTCCCAAACCCTCTCAGTCAGTTCCTTCTTTAAAAAATGACAAAGGATCCAAGCAAAAAGAAAAGAAGACTGAGCGTCATTGCAATTTTTGTGGGAAAGATAATCATGATGAATCTAAGTGTTTTAAGAAGATGGTAGCCTTGGATGCAGCAATGAACAAGCACCACATCAGCCTAGATTCGTCTTCAGAATCTACCTCTCATGGACATGCACTTTGTGCTTCTGGTTACTCTTATACTATATCTTCTTCTTCTACTTCAATTGAATGGCTCATTGATTCTGGAGCATCTTATCATATGGCCAAGGATAAAGCCATCTTTTCTACTATGCATGAATGTAACACCAAACAAATATTTGTTGGTGATAATAGATCTCTAAGTTTTGTAGGATCTGGAACAGTTCCAGTAGAAAATGGTCATTTCAGTGATGTACTATGTGTTCCAAAAATTTCCTGCAATTTTTTATCAGTCTATCAAATCACTCATTCAGGTGAAGGTAAAACTGTGACTTTTACACCTCACCAAGTTGTAATCAAGGATTTTAAAAATCCTCAAAATATCCTTGCTACTGGAACTGTTGATGATATTACCAGGTTGTACAAATTTAGCAACTTTGGGTCATCACCTTTTCTTTCAGTTTTTGTTACTCATAGTGATAACTTGAGCAAACTTTGGCATGAGCAATTTGGTCACTTAAATTATCGCTCATTGCAAAAACTATGTAAAGACAATATGGTGACTGGTCTTCCGCTGGTATCTTGCAAGGATGGTGTTTGTTCCGGTTGTGTACTCGAAAAACATCATCGAGACAGTTTTGACAAATGTGCATCTTGGCACGCCTCGGTTCCCTTAGAGCTTGTGCATAGTGACTTGTGTGGCCCTCTTCCATCTCCTTCCTTTTCTGGTTTCATGATACATAGACCGAACACCTTTTCTGGTTTCAGAATATCCAACAAATATGCACTTTTCACTTTTAGGATGCAATGCTTTCTGTTTTTCATCCGGAATGTGAGCCCATGCTTCACAACCAAACACACGAAAGTGACTTACATCTGGTTTAATTTTACTCCATGCCTCTTCCAGTGTTATACCCTGTAAAAATTTAGTGGGTGTGCGATTAACTATGTAATTTGCACAATTTATGGCCTTAACCCAATATTGAAGACTTAGTCCCTTATATTGGATCATACAATTAGCCATTTCTTTTAAAGTGCAGTTCTTTCGTTCAGCTACACCATTTTGTTGTGGTGTATATGGAACAGTGTGTTGTTGTCGGATTCCTTGTTCAGTGCAAAAAGTAGTGAACTTGTTGTTAACATATTCTCCTACATTGTCAGATCTTAACTTAATAATTTGATGACGAGATTGTTTTTCAACAAGGGTCTTGTAGGCCAAGAACATGTTAAATACTTCGCTCTTAAGTTTTAGGAAGTAAACCCAAGTGTGTCTGGAGTAGTCATCAATGAAAGTTAAGAAATATTTGAAACCAGAAAAGGAAGCAGATAGAAGAGGGCCACACATGTCACTATGCACAAGCTCTAAGGGAACCGAGGTGTGCCAAGAGGCACGCTTGTCAAAATTGTCCCGATGATGTTTTCTGTTCAACATGTGAAGCAGCTGGTGATCTTGCCGGTGATCATAGAGATCAACGTCGAAAACGTTCTTAGTTTCAGCGAGCCTCTTCTCTTTTGGCTCAAGTTTCTAAGAATCATGATCCAAAATTTTTTGCAGAAGCTTCAGGAAATCCAGATTGGGATGCAGCTATGGATGAAGAATATCGTTCCTTAATGGTGAACGATACTTGGGATCTTGTTTCTCTTCCAAAAGGAAGAAAACTTGTCAGATGTAAATGGGTCTACAGAACTAACTATGCATCAGATGGAAATGTTGAAAGACTTAAGGAAAGGTTAGTTGCCAAAGGTTTTTCCCAAGTTGAAGGGATTGAATACAATGAAACCTTTGTCCCTGTAGCAAAAATGAACTCCATCCGCCTTGTTCTTTCCCTTGCAACCTTACATAACTGGGAATTCCATCAAATGGATGTCAAGTCTTCCTTCTTACATGGTGATTTACATGAGGAAATTTACATAGAACAACCTCCTAGATATGTTCAGAATAACTCTAGCCTTGTTTGTCTCCTTAAAAAATCCTTATATGGCCTTAAGCAAGCTCTTAGAGCTTGGTATGCCAAAATGGATAGCTTTCTCCTTGACACTAGGTTTTCTAGATGCCATTCTGACCCCAATGTCTATACCAAGAAAGTAGGAAACTATCTCATCATACTTGTTCTTTATGTTGATGATCTTATCCTTACGGGTAGTGACCCTAAACTTATAACCCATGTGAAATCCAATATTAAGCAAAATTTTGAAATGTCAGACTTAGGACATTTGCATTATTTTCTTGGTCTCCAAGTCTTGCAAACCAAAGAAGGAATCTTTATTTCCCAGTCTAAGTATGCGTGTGACCTTCTTCGTGTTGATGTGTATGTAACTTCGGAATGTATTCTTCTATGTATTTTATATTATTGTAACCCGATGTTTATTTCGGGATGTTTCTATTATGTATTTGAGTC
>LPNX010558634.1:0-14930 GCA_001517045.1 Pseudotsuga menziesii
CATTATATAATAAAATAAAAGATTCGCCAAATTTTTTATATATACATATTATATTATTGATAAAATCGCCTTCAAATTTTCCTATATATCGGAGAGATTTGCCCAATTTTTATACATATAATTCTAGGGGGGGTTCTTAAAATCATTCCTGTAAGAGACCAAGTCTTGTTCTTCATAAGAGACTCATACTCAGCAGTCATAGCTTATTCCCATTGAGGTTTACCTTGAGCTTGCTCATAAGAGGTAGGATCATATTTGGCCAAAACTTTGGTCATAAGGGCAAAGTTAAATCTAGTTCTACGAGGGTCGAAAGGGTTACTGACCTCACTACCTATAGAGTCAAGATTTTTCTGGGACCAAACAAGAAGTTTAGAGGAAACAGATGTTTCTTTAGCTTCAGTACATTCAAGTGGAATACTTGAAGAAGAGGGTAAACTAGGATCAACAATAGACATGGAAATGGAAGATGAAACCGATATAGGGGTAATAGGAGACAATGGGATATTCAGTGTAACATGAGGTTTGACAGACTCAAGTGGTGAAGATACTTCAGCAAAGTGAACATCCCTTTGGATGATAACACTCTGAGTAGAGGTATTAAATAACTTGTAAGACTTGGAGTCCTCAGAATAACCAATGAATATACATTTGTGAGACTTGGGATCTAACTTTTTCTATTCATCGTCAGGAATATGAGCCCAACATTCACAACCAAACGCCTTAAAGTTACTAATATTAGGTTTCCGACCATTCCATTTTTCCTTGGGGGTAACATGCTTAATGGCTTTTGTAGGAACTCGATTTAAAATAATGTTTGCACAACTTACAGCTTCAGCCCAAATTTTTTTATGTAATCCTTTAGAATAAAGCATACATCTAGACATTTCAACTAAAGTTCTATTTTTCCTTTCAGCAACACCATTTTCTTGAGGTGTGTAAGGTACAGTCTTTTGGTGTTGAATACCATGTTTAGATAAAAATGCTTCAAATTCATTCTTAACAAATTCCCCCCCATTATCTGATCTTAAAGTCTTAATATTCTTACCAGACTCATTTTCAACCAAAGATTTAAAATTTTGAAATATTGAAAAAACTTCACTTTTATTTTTCAAGAAATAAACCTAGATTTTCTACTAAAGTCATCAATAAAAGTAAGAAAATAGACTGTATGAAATAAAGAGGGAACTTCAAGAGGACCACAAATGTCACTATGAATTAATTGCAAAGATTTTTTAGCACGCCAAGCTTTACCTTTCTCAAACATTTCTCTATGATGTTTACCAAGAACACAGCCTTCACAAACACTATTAGTAGAAGAAATATGAGGCAAGCCATGTACCATTTTAGTTAACAATTGCATTTTACCATAATTCAAATGACCTAATATTTTTTTCCATAATTTAATTTGTTCAGCAACGTGGGCAACATAGGAATTAAATGGTTGTCTTTTAGTTGAGTTAAAACTAGCAAATTTATATAGACCAGCAGTATGATCAATAGGACCACAAGAAACTAATTTGAAATTTTGATTGATATCTTTAAGAACATATTTGTCAAGCCATGCTTCAAATGTAAACCCTTTTTGACAAGCACGATAAATAGAAAGTAAGTTAATGGGCATGTGTTCAACATGAAAAACATCTTCCAATTGACCATTAGTAACATTAACATTACCGGAATCAATTACAGAAAGTTGTTTACCATCACCTATAGAAACTTTCTGAGATATATGTTTATGATTGTTATAAGAAGTAAATAAAGAAGTATCACCAGTCATATGTTTAGATGCACCAGAATCCATTATCCATTCCACATTTGAAGAAGAATTATTAGGCAAAACAACAGATGCACATAAAGCTACTTGAGAGTCATTAGAAGTTTTCTTTTTAGCTTTAGCCATTAAACGTTTTACTTTAAAACAATTCTTTTTAGGATGGTTAGCTTTACCATAATGTTTACAACGATCATACACTTTTTTCTGTTTACTATTTTCATTAGAAGCATGAGAAGCATGTCCAGAATTAGTATTAGAAGGATTAGAACCTTTAGCACTATTAAAATGTTTCTTATGATTCTTATTAAGTGCATTTAGAGCTTTATTAGGTGTGAGTTGTCCTGAAACAATTAACCGTTCTTTCTCATTGATCAATCCTTTACAAAAATCATCAAAAGTTTGCTTTGTAGTACTTTGAGACAATTCTACAGCTCTATTCCTAGTTTGGATGAACATATCAAAACAAGATGGCATTTTACGTTCTACAAGAATAACAAGAGCAATGTCAATTTTCTTGTAATCATTACCACAACTATTTAATTTCTCATTTAAAGTTTTCAATTCATCAAGATATAACTCAACTCTTTCAAAGTCAGCAGGTTCGAGGTCGAAGATCTTATTTTCAAGATAATATGCAGAAACATCATCAAATTTATCAAATAAAGAGGAAAGAATTTTTCATACATGAACTAGGTTGCCTTCTGCCTCAATACTTACCTGAAGACTATTTGCAACAGTTTGACCAATGAGCCCCCTTGCTTGATCACTTTTATCTTCCCATATAGCCAAATCATCAGCAGCAGTGGGTGTCTTGTGTTCACCATTAACTAGCCTCCAAATATTCTTACTCCTGAGAACATCAATCATCTTCCAGGCAAGATAGTTAGAACCAACTAATTCAGGAACAGAAGATACTTCTAAAGTCATAATGAATGAAATTTTGGCAAGAAATAAGAAACCTTAATACTGAAAAATGATAGAAAAATAGTGAAGAACTTGAAAACAGTTACATTTTACTGATTTGAATCTACAAAAGCATAGTTAAAAACACAGTAAAGAAAAGAGGAGAAACTTTCACTTCCAACTCTATGAAAACATGTGCCCAGAAAATCCCAATATGGTGTTCTGGTCATGTAGGTGGATCCAGAATGGATTTTCCAATTCCAAAAATAGGTTATAATAAAAAATCCGGTAAGACATGACCATGTTACAGCCCTTTTTTATAACTGTCATTTTTATTACCGAAAGGAAGCCCGAAAATGCCTAGTTTTATGTTTTGGTCGTGTTGGTGGATCCAGAATGGTTGTTCCAATTCCAAAAACAGGTTATAATAAAAAGACTAACCAAGTTACAACCCTTTTTTATAACTGTCGTTTTTATAATCAGAAGAAAGATCTCCTTGATAAGAACCCCGGAATCATGTAGATCTACAGAAAAAACATAAACAAACCCTTGAAAAAATTCTGCAAAAATATTACATAACAAGTTAGGGTTAGGGTAAAAAACAAATGCAGAAATATGCTTAGATCTGAAGAGAAGCCTAATGGCTACCAGATAGAAAGCAAATATACAACAAAATGACAATGCCCAAATGATAATCATTATTGATTGAAAGCTATATAAGGTACTATATCATAGCAACCCGCTCTGATACCATGTTAGAATAGTAGAGTCAAGCTAAACTAGTTAACCTATCTAAGAAAACAACAAAATATCATAAATGATAAGAACAGGAAATGAAAATGATAAGAGAACATTGATATACATGGTTCACCCTAATGGGTTACATCCATGGGAAGGTAGTCTTCTATTATCTCCAGAATGTCATCTCCAACCTTACAAGAGAGCAAAGCACAAATAACCCAAAGAATATAGATGATGTACAATAGTGTCACAATAGTACCACTACTACATCAAGAATACATGATGTGTAGAGACTCACTTGACCCTATTATAGACTAAGAGATGATGAGGAATTACTCTCACATATTACATGTGGGATAATATAATTCTCCAAAATAACATCTCTTAATACAATACCATGGATAAATACTCTACACAAGTAAATACAACAGCATATAACTATGGGTTAAATGTATTACTCTTTTACATAAGATTGTAGACAACTTCTGACATAATACAAAGACATTATTACCTTCCAAGGAATATAATATATTCCAATAGGCCACCTCCTTAGGGCTGATTATTGCCTCAGTTTTTTCCCTACTTTTTCTTTCCCTATCCTTGTTGGTTATTAGGGGAAGATTGGTTGGGAATAAACCTGTCCTGTAGAGAATTGGGGAGTCGTGGCTGGAGCTGGAGTGGGTTGCACAGGTGGTGCATAATAGATCGAGGGAGGTAGAGGGGCTACAAACCAAACCACTTGGACAGAACACTATTGTGCTAAACAAGTCATCCCATGGATGTGATGAGTTGGCGTGGGAGGTGCGTAGAAGGTGGTAGCTCCAGAATGAGCCATCATACGTGTGTAATTAGGGGAAAAACTAGGTTGGCCAACACGATGGATGTTACTCGGGTGTGGTGGCATCATGGGAGAGGCCACATAGAATTGAGGGTGTTGCATGATAGAGCCAATGACTCCATCAGCAACATGGGATGCCCCCGGTGTGTCACGTCGAGAGGTGCCAGCTCGAGGAGCATCGAGTATGATGGTATATAAATACCTAGACTGGGCATAGATTAAGTCAAACTGCTAAGCCTTTAAGATGGCCTCCTCCTCATATTGGGGTCGCTCAGAGGTGGCTTCCTTGGCTATGGGTGGGAGTAAGTTTTTCAAAAAGCATTCAAGGAAGATCATATCATCCAATTGGATCTTGCACAAGCTACGTCAACGTCGCCACTCATGGATGTGATATGTGATGTGGGTAGCTATGGTTTGATGATAGGATAAAAGGATCTCCACTCCCTCATCATATCGGATGGGTAGTTGAAAGTATTGGAGGAACATGGAGGAAAGTGAGGAGAAATCAGGGTAAGTGGCATGAGGCAGCTCAATGTACCATTTTGTTGCAACACCCATAAGCGTGTGCTGGAAAAACCTTAATATAACATAGTCATCCACAATACGGTTTGATGAACACCATAAGTGGAAAGACATGATATGGTTCTAGGGGTCCTCGCCCACCTTTCTCTCAAACTTTAGGATGTTTGAGGGAATTTTTGTAGGCATGGGAGGCCAGTGTGGTTGATGACTGATGGGTTCATTTGTTAACCTTTCCAAATATGGAAGGTTAAGACTAGCCATGAAAGGTAGGATAGACCCGAGGTTGGCTCAGGAGGGGCCAACAATGGTGTCGGTGGTTGTAGGAACGTAGTTCCCATGTATAACTGAGGGATGGTGAGGTTGACTCCCCATAGCAAGGATAGTTGAAATAGATGTGGAAGGGTCACTACCCCCAGGTATGAAAGGTCATATGGTAGGAACCATTGTAGTTGGTGCAGGGTTGCCACTAATGGGTAGCATACTAACAACAACGTGTGCAGTGGTGATGGGCCCATTAGAAGGGATACCCATGATGATGGGTGGATAGGACATAGGTCCACCGCCAACTATCCCTCCATGGAAGGGATCTGTATGTGCGCCTACCATGGGGCTAAACGGGGTAGTGAACAAAGTGGGTACGGATTAGTAGGAATCCAAATTGAACTCAGAGGCTATGTGTGGCTCTGAGAGTGGGGAGTGATGTCAAATATGGATTCGACAGTCGTGGTTCAAAGAACCGAATTGAGAGGTGTGCCCCCTAAGCCGATAGGAATTACGTGGTGGAGCAATGATGGCTTATGGTAGTGACAGGAAATGAATATGGATCCCAATTTTAATCAGCTTCCTAATGGTTCAAAAGGAGTCACTCGAACAACAATGTTGTATGACGGCTTACGTATTGGGGCAGTACCCCTCACTCCATGACTCAGGTAAAACTGATGGTTGTTTTTCCACAAATGATGTCTCTTGGTTTTTCTCATGGCTGGGTACTAGTCAATCCAGTGGGGGTCATTTCCCTTTTCTCTTGGTAGGTCCTCTCAATGGCCAGTTACTTAGAGGTTCCTATGGTAATTCCCACAATGAGTTTTAGGGCTATGCCCAAGTACTTCCCACAGTTTTGTGGATGGGACTTATGTCTCAATATGAATGTTATTATGTTAATTGATTCTTTTTAGTGGCTCTGCTCGATGTCATGAACCAAGCATGGTCACTTAATGGTGTGAGTGTGTGCACCTATATGAAAAAGGTTTCCTTCCAATCTTGAAACAAAATGGGTAACAAGGGATTTTTTGCAGGAAATCAGCAAGGGGTTGTATCAAAGTAGGTCTGTATGGAAAAACAATTCTAGACAAAGGTTTGGGATAGACAGGGGTCTAAACCAGACAAAGAAAGTATACTGTAAAATGACAGTCGCACCTATCAAAAGAACAGACGTGATCAGGGTCGCATAGGACAAAAAGGCATAGGATATTTAGATAGAAAACAACCAAGTTGCGCCTAATAGAGAGTTAGACGTGATTGATTCTCTTGAAAAAGGGTGACATGGGTGACTAGGGTTTCTCATCTAGCCGAAACAGGCGACATCTGGCTCTATGAGCTAGGTCGCGCATATCGGGGCTAAGGTCATGACCTAAGTCACACTTGTCGGGTGGAAAAGAGTGGTTGGGTCATGGCTTCCAGCTCGATAGGTGCGATTGGTGTCGAACATGAAAAAATTAGAAAAACAGAGCCAACAAGGGTCGGGGGGGGGGACAGGAACTGGTGCCGTGAAGGTTTGGATTGGTCGCATGGGGGCTCAATCGATGATGGATGAAGGCGGAAACTAAAAATGAACCTGTAGCTAACCTGCAAAAACAAGAATCCAAGAGGATTGACCAGTGGATTCACCAAAACTATAACAGGGATTTCTCCCTTGTTACGTGCAAAAGAACCAGCCTTACATCAATGGGACTGTCAGGGAGAGTTCATGAAAACTAAAACAATAAGACATATTAGTAACAAAAATCAAATATATATACGAGGGATAAACTAAATAAAATACAAATAAACAAATGTTATACCTTATTTCTTGTGAAGTGGGCCACCGTGGTCGTCTCGGAAGTGGGCTGACTCTCCACAAGCTGGTTCTCTAGGTGGGTATGGATAATGTCTTGACGTACTAAGTGGGAATGGTATGACAATGGGATGGTGGAAAAAGGTGTATGAATACTCGAGATCAAAAGGTGTCCCAGCATACTCATGAAATAATACCCATGGTATTTTATGACCCATGGTATTTTCCTATGGTTTTCTCTCTTTTAGGTTTTTTGCACCCTTTTTAGGGTTTTTGACCCCTTTTTCGGAGAGAGTGAAGGTAAACCATAGTAGATAATAATGTTTTGGACCTTTTTTGAGGAAATACAATTGTGAAGGTCAAAAGTAAGGGAAACATGGTAGAAATATGATGTATGTATGTGGTTTAGACCATGTAGAGCTAGGTGAACAATTTTTTGTGTTAACAACAAGGTTATTAAGTCTCCTATAGAGATTGGCCACCTCTAGAGTGAACTAAGTTAGCATATGATCACTTGGTCCAAGATTAATATAATATGATCACAACATCTACAAAATATTCTTAGCATAATCTGATATGATAGATAAATTAAAGTTAGCACATATTGACCATGCAAATAAGATAAGAGATAAATGTAAAATGCATAGAGAACAAGAGAATTCGAAATTGCTCATGAGAAGACTTTAGTTGATTAAAGTGAACTCAATTTGTTAAGCTTCAGTTAAAGTAACAATCTATGCCTCAATTAATTAAAGGAGAACTCATAGTGGTCACTTCAGTAAATTAGTCAACATGATTTCAGTTAAGAATAGTTAACTAAAGTGTTAATAAAAAAAAATAGTTAACTAAAGTTTTTTGCATGATGACACTTTAGTTAAACTAAAAGATGACATGACACTTAAGTTATGAAACTTGAGTTACAAGTATTTCATGAGAACACTTGAGCTAGCATCCTAACTAAGTGGTCCTACATCCAGTTAGAAGGCGAGTTCATCCTGAAGCCAGTTAATCATGATTTAATGTAAAAAATGAAAGGCATCGCATTTGTGTATGAAGGATTGAAGATACTGAGGTGTAGAGCAATTCTCCAAGAAGAGCATTTTCTATAGTTTGCATGGGAGCCTAATTCCCATGTAGTGATTCAGTACTTCCTACATGAGACTGATTTTTGGTAGTTATTAATCTGTTAGACACATTGGAAGTTTATCTTATTGATCTCTCGTGTCTATTTCTTAGTATCTACAGTTGGGTGTTTATTCTCTCTTATCTTACACTTACAGTGCCGAAAGCAATATGCTATTGTAAAAGACATTATTTGCTATCTATCATAATTATACTAAGAATATTTGTTGGGTTTTTTCATCCTCAATTTGTTAGGTTTTTTGCCAAAGTACATCCTATGTTATGGTTGAACATTTATGTGTATGAATGGTTCATTGATTTCAAGTATTCAGTATTTCCGCACTTAAATAATTAAAGATAAAAATCTCAACATATTTCTACAAAATTCAACATGGTAGCAGAGATCAGGGCATGAAGGAGCAAAGTTTTGACAAGAAAGCTTGAGTCTATGTAGATCCTGAGAAGTTGAGCACTGTACTTGAAGAGAATGGCATCGATTTTACTAATACTAGAATATTGACATGAAGGCACCTTGAATTTCAACACTTGGAAGGTGAGGGTTTTGAACATTCTGGTAGAACATGACTTAGATGGCTATGTATCTAATGTGGTGGAAGAACCTACATCTAATGCAGGGTGCACTACCTTCATAAAGAACCAATTTAAATCCAAACAAATCATTTATGATTTGGTGTAGGGAAACTTGATTCCCGTGTTCACACCATTGAATACCGCAAAGGAATATTTCGATACTTTGAAAAATATATATGAGAAGAAGGGTACAAGTGAGAAGAGGGAATTCAAGAACAAGCTTTGGAACCTGAAAATGGAGAAGGATGAGATTGTGGCCTCCTTCTTCACAAATGTTTCTCAAGTAAGAGAGAAACTTACAAGCATTGGAGTAGTGATGGATGAAGATGATCTCATTCAAACTTTGTTTTATGGTCTCCCATCCTCATGGGAGACATTCTTGGTTGTTGTTAGTGGTCGAGAGGTACAACCTAACTTTGAGAGGTTGTACGATGATTATCTCTAAGAGGAAGGGTGAAGCCAAAGAAATATTGCTTCCTCCAAAGAATAAAACCTTGCTCTTATGACAAGGATGAAGAGAGGAAAGAAACACTTATCCAAGAATAATTTTTCTCATTCAAAGGAGAAGGTATACATCAAAGACTTTGATAAGTGGAAGATCAAGTGCTACAATTGCAACAAGAAGGTCCATTATGCAAGGGAGTGCCAAGAAAAGCTTAGAGGAAAAGGAATATTTAATGCTTCTACTGCTACAGAAGATGAAACTACTCAGAAGAACTCATTTGATGAAGAAGATGATGGCCGTCGAAAGGAGGATTTCATTTAATGCACTAATGATTGCTTAATATCTAAATGAGGAGATTGCCACTGATTATACATGAATATCCATGTTGCAATGATATTCTTCCAATAATTAAGATGAAGATCTAAAGACTCCATTCATATGTACAAGGAGGCAGAGATCAAGAGTGGGCCCACAAAAAACAATAAAAGAAGTATTTGTACTTGGATTATAAATTGATCTTGTAAACCACATCTGAATTTTTTTTAATATATTGTAGTTGTATAGAGATCTGTATTCCTAGAATTAGGAAGTATATTATAGTATAAAATGATGAGAATATGTTATAATTCTTTTTATTGGATAATAGTAAAGCTCATGTAGTACATTTTATGATTAAGTAGCATATGGGGCTGCATAACATTCCATGAGATATGGATGGAGGTTGTCCTAAAACATTGGTTCAAATGTTTTCATGACTATGTGAACTATTTCGATTGCATTTAAATATTCATATGATTGAATTTCATGATTATGTAAAGTTGCTAACCATTGGACTAAATTTGGATTGTAGGGAAAGACCATATGCTAGGACCTACAAGCAGAGAATGACAAGTATTGAATGTGGAGTCATTACGATGTGGCACATCCCAAAAGAGAGCAAGATGCTCTGAAGCAAGAAGCTTCTAGGAACATATTAAGAGGTTCCTATGTTTCTATGGGAAGACACCTCCAACAATACTATATATCCAAAATATAATCCCTAATGCTATTCTGGAAGAGAAGACTCTTGAATATCTTTTGTTATTCATGTATACATGCATGTACCAAAATAAAAAAGGAAAACTATGGAGCCATCTAGAAAGAAGGGAACCTTTATTAGTTATAGTAAATCATCTAAATCCTATAGAATATATGTACCAGGTGAAAGACACATTGAATTCAATGGAGATGTGACATTCCATGAAGAGTCTACATTGAAGCACTCGAAAGATACTCAATATGATACAGACATGGAGGAGCATGAGACTCCTAAGATGGAGGACCCATATTTTGGTTCTTCCCTTTTAGATGTTGAGAGGTAGAAACTAGAAGAGTTCTCAAATTTTCTAGAAGAACTAGTAGAGTCGGTTGAGAGGTAAATTGATTAATCTCCTGCTAAGAGAAGATATGCATGTTGTTGATACATTCTATAAGATGTAGAAAGGCATGGATCACCATTAGGATCATCTAGAGAGGGAAAGAAACCTAATAGATGTTTAGGGTATGTTCCATAGTTGAGTCACATTAGTGATCTGAGAACCTTTCACCTATGAAGAAGTTGCTAAGAAGAAAGTATCGAAATATGAAATGGTAGAGGAATACGAATATATTATTAAGAATGGTGTTTCGAAAGTTGTTCCTAAAATTTAAGGGAATTCCATAGTAATTTTCCAATGACTTTATAAGATCAAGCATGCTGCTGATGGCAGCATTGAAAAGTATAAATCTATATTTCTAGCTCGTAGTTTTTCAAAGAAATATGGCATAGACCATGATGAGAGATTCACTCCTATGGCCAGGTACACAACTATTCTATATGTGATCTCACTTGCATCTGTTCTAGGATGGAAGCTTCACCGGATGAATGTGAAGACTTCCTTCCTCAATAGTAAGGTTAATGAAGAGGTTTATATACTACAACCTAAGGGGTTTGTAGTTTATGGGAAGAGTCCCATGTTTGTAAACTGAATAAATCCTTGTATGGGCTTAAGCAAGCCTCAAGGGCTTGGTATTCAAGGATTAACAACTATCTTAAGATACTGGGATTCTCTTAGAGGGAAGTTGATCCAAACCTATACTTCAACATTGTGAAGTACCAAACTCTGATATTGGTTCTCCATGTTGATGACTTGTTCCTTATTGGAGAGGAATAAAAAATTGTTCAGTGCAAGAGGGAGTTCTCTTATGACTTCGAGATGAAATAATTGGGTCTTATGCACGACTTTCTTGGTCTTGAAGTTTTTCAAAGGAAATATGAGATTTTTCCTTTCACAACGAAAGTACAAAATTGACATGTTACGAAGGTTTGGTATGATGGATTGCAAATCCATGACTACTTCGATGGTTTCTAGTTTGAAGAAACTACAATGATTCATATTTTGGATCGGATCCAGTCGATGCTACCAAGTATAGACAACTCATTGTTCCATTAATGTACTTGATACATAATAGACCTGTTATATGTTATGTTGTGAGTTAGATGATGTCTTATTTTAGACATAGACATTAAGTGCGTGCTTAGATACCTTCGAGGTACTATTTCTTATGGACTCAGATGTGCCTCCAGTTGTTAGGTGAAGTTATTTGGTTGTGCCAACTCCAATTAAGATGGTAATATTACAGTTAGCACTACATAAGATAAAGTGTCTTGCAACTCGTATTGTAGAAGCAAAGTGTATTGTAGCTAGACTACAAAAGCATAGTGTATTTCAGCTAGTACTACAGAAGCAAAGTATTTTGAAGCTGGTACTACTTGCCAAGAAGCGCTGTGGCTTAGGAAGCCACTTCTTGGGTTGTTTGGGGAGAATCTTGAGACTACAGACATTTGCTTTGATAATTAGAGTTGTATTAAGCTCTTATAAAACCCAGTGTTTCATGATAACTTGAAACACATTGAGATGAAGTATCACTTCATCATATACATGGTCCAGAGAGGTGCAGTAAGAATTCAGTACATTTCTACTGAGGAGCAGATTGCAAATTTGTTAACAAATCCTTTGTCAATGATGAGGTACAGGTACTTTCAAGACAAGCTTGGAAAGGTAGAGAATGCATCCCTCACTAAGATGGAGTGTTCAAGTTACAACATCACGAGTCATTCTCCAATCTAATCTTGTGTCCGGATTGGGCCTCATGTGTTGAGGTAGGGAGATTGAGTTGGACTCAGGAACTTGGAGTGAATTCTTGGGTTGGACTCAAGGATGACTAAGCCTCAAGTATAAAAGGTTATTCCTCATGTTTTGAGGTGAATAGTTTGATATATCAAAGTGATGATGTTGTACAATATTGTTGGAAAAGGAGAAGGACTTGTGTGTCAAGTCAGATCCCCATGTGTTGAGGTGGACCTCCAGTGTAGAGGTGATACTTTTCATGTCAAAGCATTAATGTTGTGTGATGTATCACTAACCTTGTTCACAGGGCTAATAAGTCTCCTCTAGAGACTAACCACCTCTAGAGTGAATTACTTTAGCATATGATCACTTGGTCAGAGAGTAATATAATATGATCACATCATCTAATGAATCTTCTTTGTATAATCTGATATGATACATAAGTTAAAGTTAGCACATATTGACTATGCATATAAGATAAGCGATAAAGATAAAATACATAGAAAACAAGAGAATTCGAAATTACTCATGAGAAGACTTTAGTTGATTAAAGTGAACTCAAATTGTTAAGATTCAGTTAAAGTAATAATGTATGCCTCAGTTAATTAAAGGAGAAATCACAGCGGTCACTTCAGTAAATCAATCAACATGATTTCAGTTATAGTTAACTAAAGTGTTAATAAGAAAAACTAGTTAACTAAAGTGTTTTGCATGACGACACTTTAATTAAACTAAAAGATCACACTTTAATTAAACTAAAAGACAAGACGTTCCACTTAAGTTATGACACTTGAGTTACAACTATTGCATGATGAAACTTGAGTTAGCATCCTAACTAAGCGATCCTACATCCAATTAGAGGGTGAGTTCATCGTGAAGTCAATTAAACGTGATTTATTGTCAAAGATGAAAGACATGGCACATTAAGTATGTAGGATTGAAGAAACCAAGGTGCATAGAAATTCTCCAAGAAGAGCATTCGCGCTACTGCATGAGACTGATTTTTGCTAGTTATTAATATGTTGGACACATTGGAAAGTTTATCCTATTGATCTTTCTTCTCTATTGCTCAATATCTACACGTGGGGGTGTGGGGTGTTTACTCTCTCTTATCTTGCACCTGGGGTGTTGAAAGCAATCTACTATTGTAAAGGACATTCTCTATTAGAATTTCCTTACCGTTTTTAAGTTTACTTAGAAAATAAAAAATTCTTATTTTTAACGAATAACAATGATTTTGAATAAAATAACTTTAGTAATTTCAAATTTATAAGTTAAACCCAATAATAATAATACTACTACTACTACTAATAATAATATCTTAATTTATTAACTTTGAAAGTAAAAGAAAGAATGTAATGAATGCTACATTTAGAAAGGGGAATGCATTTCATTCACATGTGCATGTTCTTGTCTTAGGCACCTTTGTTCTTATGCATTAGTTTTTTAACGAAATTTTTTCATACAAATTGTAAATTGTGACATGGACTAATAAACTAGGAAGAGATTGGGGCACGTATACATTGAATTACCCATTCTATTTTATGTATCTTTCATTACCATTCAATAATAATTTAAAACACACTATCAAGAAAAAAATACAAGACTTTGTTAGTCAAGAAACGATATGTTTGTGATGATGGTCAAGATGTAATAAATCAAAACACATGTTTACACTCGTTAAGAGATAATAATAGCAATAATTTATTTTAATAGAAGTCATCATGTATGAATAGTATGCAAGGTTTAATTTATAAAAGAAATTAATTTTATGTATTTAATTATTTTTAATAACAATTTTTTTATATAAAAATATTTAAAAACTAAAAGCAAAAATTAATAACAAATAATAAAAAAATTTATATTATTATTATTATTTTTTTTTTTAAATATTATATAGAACTATTTTAAATAATTGTAATGATGCTCAAGATGTAATAAATCAAAATACACATGTTTACACTTATTTATATGTAGAGATAAGAATAGTAATAATTTATCTTAATAGAAATCATAATGTATAATAACATGTAAGTTTTAATTTACAAAGGCAAACTAATTTTATGGATTTAATTATTTTTTAAAACATTTTTTTATATTTTTATAATTAAAAAAATAAACAAAAATTAATGGCAAATAACCAATAAAATATTAATCAAAATTTTATTATTATTTTTTTGAAATATTAATTTTAAAATATTAACTATTATTATAAAAATATATATCTCTTTTATATTAAACTGAAAAATTAATATAATTTTATTTCTTATTTATACTTGCACATCTATATAGTTTGTGGGTGGATCATGATCAAATGGTTGTTATTCTTATTGTTATCCATTTATCAACTATCAATTATTTTTTATATTCATTTTTTTTATCTTACATTCCTCTAGTTATTTGCCATGAATTGTTGGTTATCTATTCATTACCTATGAGTTATCAATTTATTTTTTATATTCTTTTTTTTAATCTCATATTTTTCTAGTTATCTGTCATGAAAAAGTTGGTTTTTCATTCATCAACTATGAGTTATCCATTAATTGCTAGCACTTATTCATCAACTAACTATCATATATTTTTTATATTCTTTTTTTTAATAATTATTTATTTCAAAATTTGAATGACTGCCTATACAATCAATATCTACCATAAAATTAATATTAATTATACAATTTTCTGATACCCTGATGATTAGTAGATGAAAGAACATAAACCTTAGTAACATGAATTCAAGCTAGTAATTCAGAAACAAATTTGCGTCAAAATAGTTGGATTTTATTTCAGTATAA
>LPNX010558634.1:15087-47905 GCA_001517045.1 Pseudotsuga menziesii
GTAGACTCAGCCGCCCAGTCTCACTACAGTTGTAAAAAGAATATGGAGAAACATTATCCCAGAACCCAACCCAATAGTTGTAGAGTTTAGTAGTCAAATGATTGGCACTTGGAGTATCGGTATAATAGCATGGTGTATATAGTTACAAATTTTTTTGGTGATAAGATCTTGTGTTGGGTTGGGTTTATCTAGGTTTTTAGTAAATTTTACTAAATATCAAAGCATATATTTTAAGTAAACAATATTTTGAGATCCAAGTGCCTATAGCTCTGCAGCAGCATTTATTACTCTGCTGCATGTAAAATATTTCTTGCCAGTATTTTAATATAATTGCAGACGTTACACTTTTTCCACAAACAAAATAAAAGTTTTTCTATAACTTTCCTGTCTCTAGACACTACCAATACCATAAAGACCTCTCATGCTATTAGTAACACTACCAATACCATAAAGACCTCTCATGCTATTAGTAACTTAATGAAGCATACTATTAGTAACTGAATGAAGCATATTATGAGAAGAATGAAACGAATGAAGGCCCAGACTACTACTACGCAAATTAGAATGAGTTTGAGAGGCCACCATAGAACTCAAAAGTGGCATCGAAGGCCTCCATAGAACCCAAGAGAGGCATCAGATCGGGTTTTAAAAGCATAAAAAGAACGAACTGACGACGATGATCCACAAGGGGAACTGTACTTATACTGATTCACCTGCAGCCTCAGAAATCCATACAAGAAAATTTGGTGTCTCTTTTGCAATTCTATGTTAAATACTTTCTTACATATTCTGTGTCACAGAGCACTGAACTAATCAGATGGGAAGAAACCAAAGAAAAGATGGACAATCTACGAGCAACTGTAACTAATTTATCGTTGTAAGAGTGACTTGAATCCACTCGTAATCCCGGAAGTCCTAGGTCTTTCGACAGACTAAACAATATGAACACGCTGAGTCTGACAAGTTTTATTGGTAGCCAAAATCTCTGTAATATTGCTTGTGAATTTTGTAGATGAAAAGACTGATTTTGAATAGATATCGTCGCAGACAAGATGAATGTTCTTCTCGTACACAAAAGCAAAGCAAATTTCTTAGAGTGGTAGCCTCCACAGTGCTTTCTTATGGGTTTGAAGGATTTGTTATCAAATGGCCCTTCACTTGTATATTCCGAGCTCTGGCCTGCCGATAGGTTGCTTAAGGGCAGGTACCGTTATTTGAAATCGTTACAACTGCTACACCGGATAGGTATAAGATCCTCTTCTACAAGGTGTTTTAGATTTCTGTCAAAACCGAAGTAAAAAAAGATTCATTAATGCAAGAAATGATTAGTTAATTCTTCAATGGCATGATAGTATTAGCTGATTAATTTTTAATTTGTTCTAATAGCTATACTTAAGTGAAAATGCTGCTGAATGACCAACCTTGCATTACTAAAATCATGATTTGTTCTCATATATATATATATATATAACCGACATAAGTTGGCGTTGGTACTAGAAAGACTTCTTCAACTGGATCAGCGAGAGAAAATGTCTATTACCTCCAAACATTGCTTTTCTTCCTCCAAGACTCTGTCAATACACATGGGGTTATTTTTCAAGAATACCATTTTAATGAATCCCCCGACTTCTACATTAAAAAAAATTAAACACAGTTTACTACAAGATTCCTCAACGACAACATCTAAACCATTAAAAAGTTTTATAAGAATATCCCAAACATTATCAAGTAGACTCTGTAAGTTGTGAGAGCTTAGTTATTTACTCAACATGTTTCATTATTAAGTTTGTTTATTTACCAAATGTTAACTTTAAGTAGATTTTCTAATTAATGATTCATTCTTCTTAACATATTCATAGATCTTTTTTCTTAATTTCATAAATCACTGAATTAAGAAATAAAAATTATATTTTTTAATCACGAAAGAATGATACTGATACAAGTGCATTGCCGGAGCATATTATAAACATTAACACCGTAGATATGTATAATCTATAACATATTTAGTACACTCCCTTTAAAGCTTTGCTAGCCCATAGCCCACACATTGAGATGATTTCACTTAAAAACTAGGGTGAGATGATTTCACTTAAAAACTAGGGTTACAAGAACTAGCTCCTATTTGTGTTTATGGAGGCACACAATGCCTATTTGTTTCTCTCTATGCTTAGCAATCTGATCTACATAAAGAAGGAAACATGTTCAATGATCAATGTAATAAATAAAGAAACATGTTTTCCACAAAGAAAGCAACATGTTTCATAATCAATGTATTTCATTTACATAAGGAAGACAATAGATTCAATGATCAATGTGTGGTACAAAGTTGACTAACTTATATAGCTAGCCATAATAGGATATACATCTTCTACTATTGACTAAGCTCAAACTCACAACTTATAATTTCTTGTGTTTAATATTTTTTATATATATAACTCGCCAAAAAAGAATATACATATTCTACTATTAACTCAATGATGTATATCTTAAGGAAGACAACATAATCAATGCATTAACTCAATGATGTATATCCTAAGGAGGGAAACATAATCAATGTGTTAACTCAATGATGTACATCTTCATAATCAATTTATTTGATCCACATAAGGAAGGAACATATTCAATGTGTGGTATAAAGTCGGCCAACTTATATAGCTAGCCAAAACAAGATATGCATCTTCTAGTATTAACTAACTTCAAACTCACAACTTATATAGTTAGCAAAAAGAGGATATATGCATCTTCTAGTATTGACTAAGCTCAAACTCACAACTTATAATTTATTGTGTTTAATATTTTTGTATATATAATTGGCCAAAACAGGATATACATCTTCTAGTATTGACTCAATGATATATATCACAAGGAAGGAAACATAATCAATGTATTAACATAATCAATATATTAACTCAATGATATATATCAACATAATCAATATATTAACTCAATAATATATATCTTCCATCATTAACCTAATGATATACATCTTCATAATCAATGTATTTAATCTACATAAGGAAAACAACATATTCAATGATCAATGTGTTATGTTGCAGTTGTACCCAACACACCTTCTAGTGTACCCCACTGAGAGAGGGCCAAATTTTTCGACCACGACCACCATCGCTCAATAACACCCCTTGTGGTGGTCATGGATGGACCCTTTGATCCTCCTTTATGGGTAATATGGCTTAATGGCACGGTTGACTGCCCTCTAAAGAGGTTTTTAACCTTAGGGTTGGTGTCTGGGGCCCTTAAGGGTCGACCACTGGGTCTCATGGCTCCATATCCTGCTTGCACATTCGGGTGGCCTCTGCTTCAGCCAAGAGACTCTATTTTTTAGTCCCAACCACTTCATACACCCTCTTGGACCTTCAGTTAGCGGGTCCTTTCTCTCCCTGTTCTTCTTTCCTCAGAGGAAGACATCCTCCATGCCAAGTCGTTTTCGTGCTTTGAGGAGGGTGCTGAGGGATTTTACAGTATTCTAGGGGTTAGATGGGGCATAACGCCCTCCCTCCAACCCACTCCGACCTTTTGTTCGGAGCAATTCACTTATTTGAGTGTGTTTTGGCACCTATGGATGCAAATATCCTGAGGTAACCTACCTTAGTCTATATTGTATTATTATTTTCTTTTAAATTTAAGTTGACATTTAATAATTGTGAATTTACTTGTATTAAGGCATGCCAACCTAAATTTTATTTGTATTAGTGAGTGTGAGATCTTATAAATAGATCTCCTCACTTTCATTTTAAATGAGAACTATGGGATAAATCACTATGCACTTGTTTTATCCTTCTTAGGGTTTTCTCTAGATGAATATGCTCGTGGTGAGGAAGTTTTATGGTTAATGCGAGCTATTTTTCTCGTAATTCTTTGGTGAATCTATGCTTTTGGCGATGCTTTGATTTGTTGGATGAACACAAGCACAAGAAGGTCAGTCTTCTTACCTTTTTGTTGGATGTTGGTGGATGTGCACGTCTGAGTCTTAGTGGTGGCCTTAGAGCTCCACTTTTCCCTAGGATAGGCCTTTACCTTCCTCTTGTCACCTTAGCAAAAACCTGCACGTCTCCTTGTGATGGTGGCTTAGGGTTTCACCTTAGTTTTTCTAGGCTAGTTTCTTAACCTAGGACCCTTCCTCACTAGGCTAACCTTTCTCCTCAGAAGCCTTACATTGGATAGGGCTTGTCCTAGGGTAGGGTTTCTCTTGGCTCTCACACTATTTTCATTTTCAAAACCTAGTTTCTAAGGTTAGTTTTACGACTCCAAAATTTATAAAAATCTCATAAAAATCAAATATTTGGCTGCCCTAAAATCTCACGACTCAGCTTAGGGTTTCGCCTTAGCTTTCCTAGGCTAGTTTCTTAACCTAGGACCCTTCCTCACTAGGCTAACCTTTCTCCTTAGAAGCCTTAGGTTGGGAAGGGCTTGTGCTAGGGTATGGTTTCTCTTGGCTCTCACACTATTTTCATTTTCAAAACCTAGTTTCTAAGGTTAGTTTTATGACTCCACATTTATAAAAATCTCATAAAAATCAAATATTTGGCCGCCCTAAAATCTCACAGCTATCTATCTATATATATAACTAATGTTGTCATAAATACTTGCATGAATGAATGTCACATGTTACTTGTATTGTTACTTTAGATTATTGTGATAAATTAGTGTTAGTTAATATGCGAGTTGTACATGTGGGATTTAATTACTTAGTAATGATGTAATCCTTGTATTTTTGTTAATTCAATCATATTGCACTTATTATTGGATTATTGGAACAAATTAGTTATGCAATTGGCTTATCCTTGGATGAATGAACTTGTATTATTCATATCCTTTTCTAGAATCCATTAGGCACTAGTAACTAACCATACACACATAGGAGATATATATAGGGCTCTCTCGTAGGAGGTTTCTAATTTAGAAGAAATTTGGAGAAGTGACTAAGGTGACATTAGTTACTTTTTTCCAACTATAATTGTCGATGACTTAAACTACAATTTCAATTGATAACACAATGTGTTGTACAAAATGGACCAACTCCTATAAGTAGCTCAAACTCACAACTTATAATTTCCCTTACAAAGTGGACCAACTTCTATAACTAGCTCAAACTCACAACTTATAATTTATCGTGTTTAATATTTTTATAAGCAATTCACTCATCAATTTCACCATTTTGAAATACTTATTCTAAAAGTGCATTGTATAATTATATTTAAAATTTTAATATAAAAACACCATCATATTTAGCTCTAATATTGACTAGATTATTTTAATGATATAGTTAGTTTCTAGTTCTAGTCTAGTGAAAATGCAAGTGCATAAATATTTTGGTAGTGCAATTTCGAAAGAGATATAAAATCTTGTACAGGAGTGCAGCTCATACCTGTTCACTGCAGCAGTTGTAAAACGTCCTACAACAATCGAGCTCATACCCCTTCAGTGCAGCCGTTGTAACGATTTTCAGAAAACAATACCTGCCCCTAAAGCAGGCTAGGGCTCGGAGTATACAAGTGAAGGGCCTTTTGATAACAAATCTTTCAAACTCATCAGCTGGCTATTGCTTGGAGAATACAAGTGAAGGGCCTTTTGATAACAAATCTTTCAAACTCATCAGGAACCACTATGGAGGCTTGCTTGCTTGATTTAGTGTGCGAGAAGAACTTTCATCTTGTGTGCGACGAAATCTATTCAGGACCTGTCTTTTCGTCTCCAAAATTCGCAAGCGTTGCGGAGATCTTGGCCACCCATAAAATTTCTCAGAGCAAGCGTGTTCATATTGTTCACAATCTGTCAAAAGACCTAGGACTCCCGGGAGTCATTTCCACTTACACCGATACAGCCGTTACGGCTGCTCGTACAATATCCAGTTTTCCCTTGTTTTCGTCACAAACACAACATCTGATTGCAACAATGCTCTCTGACACAGAATTTGTAAGAAAATATTGAGAAGAGAATGAATCTCATGTTGTGCTGCCTTTGAATGAAGGATTCGCACCCAGGAGTTCGAGCATTCGACCTGCTTTTATATGTATACAGCGGTTAGCTTTTATAGCTCTGCACCCTCCCACAAAGTCATTGGGGACGAAGACTGCACACGAAGAGACAAATTCTGGCCGAAAGTTGAATTCAATAGAGACTATTTCAGAATCTCTCTTTTACTGTTTCCTTCCCCATTTTTTCTCTACCTTTCACCATTCTAGAAACATGAATTCAGTGGGGGACCGGGGACAGTTTGAAAAACTATTCCGATTTTTCCGTAGAGATTAAAATAATGTTCTCTTTTCCCACACGACATGAAAAACTATTCCGATTTTTCCGTAGAGATTAAAATAATGTTCTCTTTTCCCACACGACATGGCAACATTGAGGTGAAGAAAGGTAGGCTTAGCATGTAAAACACGGGATATTACTATGGAAGAGATGTAAAACATGGGTTTAATTTTAATTGCTTTGCTACTTGACCACACTCTTTTAAAATATTTCTACCTAACATTAGCTTACGAAGGAAGCTTCTGGTTGTATCAGTAACCTTCGCCTACAAGTTATGACTTAGAAAGGTACCTTTGATTATCAAACTAAAATTTTAGTTTATGCTGTGTACAGCTGTAGTATGAGACATCACAATAACATCATTTGACCGCCTTTAAAGGTTTTAACAATATGCGGATCCTTCAAAACGAGTCCGGCTTGGGTATTTCAAATGTCCATCTTTATGAATGCACTTATTTTTGTCCACTACTTTCGAATCACTATAGACCATTTTCTTCCTCGGAGGAATTTTTCTTCCTCGGAGGAATGGATTTAAAGTTATATATTAGGTTACCCATTACCGAATCATATCAACTAGTAGGGTTGATAAGCATATGAAAGAGGAAGTGACCACTCTCACTTTAGTCATTTTTTCAATTTTTTTTGGAACTGAGAACTTTTTAGGGGAGAGCTCTAATTGCAAGTTTTTAAAGATACTCAAATACCAAATAATAACTTTTTTCGTGAAAGGTTAGTGATCAATGCTTTAACTGAGTTAACCCAAGGAATGAAGCTGACACTCTATACATACAAACACTACTTGGTGAGTACAACTTGACTTTAATAATTTCAAATGCCATTCATTACAAGTGTAGCCGATAGAAAAGGTAGAAGCATTAAATTGCAAGTTTGACCAATAGCATTTAGGTGGACTCATTCATCATCAATAAAGGACACGAATGTAAATGCTTGTTACAATCAAGTACACTAACTACTTTATGCATGTACTAGTAGGGAAACCAAGAAACAAAGTAAGAATGCAGTCAATGTATGTATATATCCATTTACCCAATCACAACAATATGTTTGGTAAACAAATAATAAGGAAACCAATAATAAATATAGATACAATAACAAGTGTATATCAGTCACCTTCCAATTCCTTTGGCAATAAGGCATTCCACTTATAAATATAACAAGTGTTTGCACAAAAAAGTTCTAAGAGAAGTGTATGTATTATTTAGAACTTGTGTAACCACTAACCAAAGATGTATTTGTTGTGTTTATAGGTGCAAATGAGGACTATTGTAATGAGAGAGGAGGGATGCCACAAAGTAGCATTGAGTTAAGAAGCAAAGTGATGGTTTTGGAGAGGGAGGGGGCACTTTAGGTCCCCTTTCATAGGTTTGTTTTTTAGGAAATTACAACACATTTTAGGTTTTTTAGAATTTTGGAATTTTTGAGGGTTCCAATAATTTAGCCTTAGGGTTTCTTTAGGGACAAAAATGGAAAGCCAAATTTGTAGGAGGGAGGTTCTAGGAAGGTCAAAAGTTCAAGAAAACTAATTTTTTGATTTTAAATTTTTTTTTAGGGTTTTTTATTGTTTTTAGGTTTTTATGGATTCCTAAAATTTAACCCTAGGGTTTTTAGGGAATAATGAAGGCAAGGAGAAATTGTAGGAGAGAGGGCCAAAATTTTAGGAAGGCCAAAAAAATGAATTTTTTTTTTAATTTTCTAGGGTTTTTAATATAAAATTTAAGACCTAATTCTAACCCTAATTCTACCATGAAAATGAAATTTTACACATGAAAATGCAAGAGATTTGAAAGAAAAGTGTATGATAATAAAGCCAAGGGTTTTAAGGTTTTACCCTAACCCTAGGGCATGAAGGAAGCTAGGGCCTTCTCCAACAAGTGCAAAGGCTTGTTAAATGAATCCTAGCTAGGACATCACTCAGAGACCTAAGATCCAAGCTTCTAAGGACTCCTTCTAGAGGACTTCCTTCACAATACTATGGTGACAAAATTCTAAAAATGACCTAGTTTAGATAATATGCGGCAGTAATGGCTATCATTCAACCATAAACAAACATCATCCATCAACATATAACAAAGAGAAATCAAGGGAAGAACTTCGATACCTCCTTGTGCATGTGTTAAGCAAACAATTCTAGCATCACCTTAGCAAAGATCATGAACCAAATATATTTCAAGAGATTTTACTTTAAACCAAAAAAGATATCCTCCTCAACAGGTGTGCATCACTCCAAGATCACCAAGAAGGGTAAAAAGGAAACATAGTGTTTTATCCCATAAGTTCTGTCTCACAAATGAAAGTGAAGAGATTTATTTATATGATCTTAGAGTTACTTTTTGAAATATCCAAACCTACATGCCTTAAAATAAGTCAATTTGAAATTATAAAATGTCAACTAAAAATTAAAAGAAAATAATAATTAAATATAGCCTAAGGTAGGCTCAAAGTAGGCTACCTAGGGTATTTGTATCCCTAGGTGCCAAAACACGCTCAAATTAAGCAAATTACTTTGAGCGAAAGGCCTAAGTGAACTGGAGGGAGGGTGTTATACCCCATCTAACCCCTATAATGTTGTAAAATCCCTCAATGCCCTCCTCAAAGCATGAAAAGGCCTCACATGGAAGGTGTTTTTCCTCTGGGGAAACAAGGCCATGGAGAGAAAGGACCCACTTACTGAAGGGCCAGGAGGGTGCCCAAAGTGACTATGAATGAAGACAAGTGTCATGTAGTTGAAGCAAAGACCACCAAAGTGCACAAGAAGGATATGGAGCCATGAGACTCATTGGTTAACCCTTAGAGACCCCAGACACCAACCGTGAGGTTAAAACCCCCTTTAAAGAGCACTCAACATTGCCATTAAGCCATAGTACCCCTAAAGGAGGACCAAAGGACCCAACGATGACCACCATTGCTCAATAACACCCCTCCTCGTTGAAAAAATGGCCCTGTCTCCTTAGTGTACACTTGAAGGTGTGCTAGGTACAAGTGCAACATAATAATATATATATACATATATATATATATGTGTGTGTGTATTTGGTTGAACTTGGGAACTTATCTAGGAGAGGATTTTCGAATTTGAACTCCTAATTTTATATATAAAAACATCTTTATTGTGAAAATCAAAAGTGGACCTTAACACCTTAATACTTGTTACATTCTACTTGAACCTCATTTCATATATATATTAATAACTAAATTAAAATACTAGTAAATTCTAAAATTTTAAATTTAATCAAAATTTTCTAAATTCCAGAAGGACATAAATATAAAATATGGCAAAGGACATGAATATAAAATATCGCAATTAAAATCCTTGGAATAATAAGACTTATACTTCATATGAATAATCAAAGAGTTTATATTCTTAGAACTTAAAAATAAATTAAAACCTAATGCACCTTAAAAAAGTGGTGTAGTTTTTTTAATAACTATAATGAATAAATTACAAAATAAAAAACATAATAACATATATAAAAAATGAACAGCATTGAGCATAGAAACTAAGTGGTCTATCCAAAATAGCAAACAAATAGGCTGCTTCACTCCTAATTTTACTTATTTGAATAGGGAGGCCTTTGTTGGCTAAAAGCTAAACGCACCCACCTTCAATTCACATCGAATCTACTGATATTATATATAATAAAGAATTGTCTATATATATATATATAAAGAACTCAATTCACACCGAATCTATTGTTAGTATATATAAAGAATTGACAACGGACCGGGCTAAAGTCAACGGAATTATCATATAATAAAAAAAAAGTAGAATTTGATTATTAATGATTATGTATATATTCCTTCGTGCGTGGCTCTAGCAGCGAATAACAGAAGAAAATGTGCGTGCACGTTCAAGGCATTTCACAAAAATACATAAATATTTGTTTATAAAATATAAACAAATAGAAGTTTGACAATTTGGCACGAAATGGAAGTTGCCATGGCTCTTCAGGCTGTGGGTTGCATGTTCAATGTTAAAGCACCTTACGCAACCTATAAATAAATAAAAATAAACAACTAAATGTGCCACATTTATGAAATAAAAAACCAAATAAATGTGACAGGCGCACGTTATGCATTGCATTGCATGAGATTTACTGACAAACTGTCAAGAGTGTTTGCAAGGCTCTTTCGCTTAAAACGTTGAAAATTGGGGGTTTTCAATCTTGCACAACCATAACCATAACCAATAATAAAATCGTAAAAAACCACATGCTAACCTCGATCTCCCACCACGACGATTAATAAATTAGTACAGACTAGCGACTCATAGACTGGTTGCCCCTACAACGCATTTATTGTTGTTGAAATTGTCGGATCTTTGTATTTAATGTTATTATTTAAGTTTAAACATTTGGATTTGGTTAAAATTGAAATTTCAAATACCACAGCAACAAATGCCTTCTTGTTGAAATTGTGGTAACGGGGTATTTAATGCTCTTATCTAAGTCTAAACAATTAGATCTGGTTATGATTGAAATTTCAAATACACCTCACCGTTAATGGTAAATTCCAAAAAAATTTACCAACCAAGTATACATTTTCCACAAATTTGTGATAGATAAATTAGATTTGTCACCATATTCTCCATCAAATTTCACTCGTCCCTTTAAACAAACAAGGATGTGATATTTGTTACCATATTTTCCCATCAAAATCCACGCCTGATCCCTTTAAACAAGGACGAGTCGGTGAAACTTATTAATCATCAATAATAATCTCATCATTTAGTAATATGAATCTTCTTCGAATTCAATCTCATCATTTAGTGATATGAATTTTCATCGAATTCCATCCCGGGTCCGTCTGAACAAGGATGCGTAGGTGAAACTTATTAATCATCCATGATCTCATTTAGTAATATGAATTTTTAAATATATTGTGATTAAATCAAATTTATTGACTATATTGGAAAGAAGACTTGAATATGACAGTATCAACAAACCCTAAACACACTATTCACATTTTTCATTCAAAATGGTTTGAATTTGCACCAGTTTGAATGTAGGATGTCTCTCGATGTCATTATTCTCCCCATTGTCATAATAAGTATGACTTATTGCAACCGTTAAAACATGGACTTTGTTAACATAGCACGTGCAATAAATAAAACTATAATATTTCGACAAGTAACCTAATTAACAATGATATTTGCATGTAAGGTTAAGGAACTTATGACTTCATGTTGGCATTAAAACCTAGACTTTGTTAACAACCTACTTTCAACAATTAAATATATAATATTTTGTACAATGATATTTAAGTAGATAGAAGTTTTTATTTGAGATTTGGGGTATTATTAGCTATGTTTTTCATCTACCGAGGAGGATGAGACAAATGTACTCTCTAAAATAAATATATGGCATTCAATGTATCTAGGTGATGAATGGATAACTCATAACTGATGAATAGATAACCAATAGTTCATGGGAGATAACTATAAGAATGTGAGATAAAAATAAAGATAATATTAAAAAATAAATGATAGTTGATAAATGGATAAGAGGAAGAATGTCCGTGATAACATGTAGCTAGGCATGGATAACTCACACTTAAACTCGTTTAATTAGAAGAACATAAGGAATACAAAGAAAAATCCAAAATGTCTTCCATTCCATAACTATCTCTCAACCATTTGATCCCTATGGACATGATCCAACCACAAACTATGTGGGTGTGCTAGTTACATGTAACGGTCAAAGAATTTTAAAGTTATGGAGAAGAAAATTGAAGCTATAGTTAAGAGGAGGAGGTTGTTTCATTGTTGGCTAGAATGCCTTACATTTTTGTTGGAATGTGGTAAATTAATAAAATTTACATTTGTAAAATTTATTGACCATTTGGATTAATTTAGAGATGGAAAAAATCATAAGTTTAAGAGGTTGTTTCATTGTTGGCTAGAATGCCTTACATTTTTGTTGGAATGTGGTAAACTAATAAAATTTACATTTGTAAAATTTATTGACCATTTGGATTAATTTAGAGATGGGAAAAATCATAGTTTAAGATGGAGGAGGAGGTTGTTTCATTGTTGGCTAGAATGCCTTACATTTTTGTTGGAATGTGGTAAATTAATAAAATTTACATTTGAAAAATTTATTGACCATTTGGATAAATTTAGAGATGGAAAAAATCATTAGTTTAAGATGGTGTCAAATATCATTATTTTAAATTTTGATATTAGTTTAGGGATCTAATTCCTTAAGTGTATTTTTTTATTTTATTTTAAAATATCAGTAGTTGATAAATCTAGTTTTAAGATGGATTTATATTGGTTTTAGTTTTTTTTTATTATGTGAGTAAACACAAATGTTTTATTTTATTTTTATTTTTAAAAACTACTCATCCACATGATTTTTTAATTACTTTTTTATTTTTGTACCTTTATGTTACCTATACAATGATTAAAAGATATATCTCATATAAACTAAATTGTTCTATTTTCCTAAAAGTTTCATGAAATAATATTGTCATATAAATTAAAAATATAAAATATAAAAATTTAATTACATTTAAATTTGAATCAATTGTCCATTCTTGCTAACTCATCCATTTAAGGTGTGGGTCTAATCAACAAACCACCCTCACTTCAACTAGTTGGAAGGAGACACCCAAAATCCAACTAGTTGAGGGATGTGATCCCTAAGTGATTTTGATTACTTATTTCTTAAATCAGAAACCACTCCATCAAATTAGAAAACTTATAGCAAAAATAATAATAATAAGTTAAAAAACTTCAATTTCAATCATAAAGAAAAGTGACTAAAACTCATTAAACTCACCATTGGTTATATCTTTACATCAAAGATACATAATTTCTCAAAATTTAAAGGATAAATGGAAGAAGTATGAAAATAGTTGGGAATTAAAGGATAAATGGAGGAAGTATGAAATCAATTGGGAAGGCGACGTTTACACTCTACTTACTCTTAGAGGATTAAAAAATCCATAACAAAATGTGGCAAATTAAAATACAATTTTTTTTAGAAAGGGCTTGATAGAAGTGGAGGAGAAGATTGGAGAGTTGTTTGTAAGGACTTCAAATGATATATTTTTTTAAGTGAAAAGGGAAATGAAAAACTTAAATTTTTAAGAGAGTAAATGATGAAATTGTTGGAGGGAAGAAGCTAAGAAAAGTAGGATTTTGTAGTTATTACAAAGTGATGAGAATACATTTTTTTCGGAATTATGCTAAAAGATGAAAAGTTAAGAACACAATATATAAGATGCCTAAGGAAGATGGTGGTAAACTAATATTTATTAATTAATGAAAATACCTAAAGGTTAAGTTGTCTAGTAATATCTATAAAAATATAGGAAACCTAACACACATAAGTTATTGAATTCATCGAGGTCTTCCCATGATTAGTAAATTAAGATGAAAATGAATAGTTGCATGCATAACTAATGCATAACTAATGAAGGAAGATCTCAAAGATGTTGATATTAGCATGTAAAGGGATGATAAGCCAAGACTAAATTGATGCTCAATAGAAATTTTCAATAGTTTATATCAAAGACTCACATCCTTGAAGTAGTAAAGGAACCAAGATTTTATGGCAAGTTACTGGGGTCATGTAATACTACCTTCATGTCACTAATACCCAAAAAGGATAATAAATCCTTCTATGTTTGATGGCCCCCACTATTTCATTGTACAATTGAATATACCTAAAGTTGTTCTTTTATATAAAATGTCATACTTTATAGCAATTATGATTTATAGAGGAAAGGAAAATCTATCATGTATTTGGGATTGCAAAAAAAAACGAAGGTTTATGATAAAACCTAATAAGATTATGTTCAAGGTAATACAAATTAATCTATGAAAGGCATAATTTACTCTTCCTTAGGCTTACTTTAACTCACATGATTAGCCCTCTCTTTTATCGGTTATATATAAGTTTTCTTTAAGTATTCTTATTTTTATATATTAGTTAATGGAGTAGTTTCAAGGTTTTTTAGGCCTTTGAGGGGGTTAAGACAAGTTACCTTTTATCGAAGCTTGCTTGAAGCATTCTAACTTTTATATATTAGTTAAGGGAGTAGTTTCAAGTTTTTTAAACCTTTGAGGGGGTTAAGACAAGAGGGCCCTCTATCTCCTTCCTAGTATTTCTATTGGTATCGAAAGGAATAACTAGACTCATTGGTTGCATCAAAAGGAATGGGAGATTGAAAGGAGAATTCCTATTTCATTAAATTTGTATTAATGAGGAAAAATATGGACTAAAGAAGAGTGAATCTTGATTATGAAGATATCAATATGGGTCTTTCTAAAGAGAAAAAATGAGTTCTAAAAATGAAAATATTTGTATCCAAAAGTGTGACTTTTTATTTTAAAAGTGCAGATTTAGAATAATTTTGAACCCAAAAAATGCAATTTTCAATTCCAAAAGTGTGATTTTCAATTCAATAAGTGCAATCTTTTATTCCAAAAATGGGTTTTTCTTATTCCAATAGTGTGAATTTTTATTGGAGGAATGTGATTTTGGGTTCTAAAAATGTTAATTTTAAAATATAAAAGTGAATTCTAATATCAAAATGCCAATATCTAATAGCAAAATGTAAAATGTGTATATTTAGATTTCAATATTTTGAATTATTTGCTTAATGTGTATATAATATCTAATTCCAAGCTTAATTTGCATTTTCTAAACCTCTATTTAGCACACAAACTATATCTATTGTAGTGGAAGTATTACAAATTAAATTTTAAATGTATATATAAATGCCTATTTTATTATTCCAAGTCTAGTATATATAGCAATTAGAATAAAAGCTTATATATACAAGCATGTCATTGATATTGAGACCTTTTAATGTGTATACAATATATCTGAAGCCAAGATTAATTTACACTCCCTAAATATCCATCCCTTCTATGGAGTGAACCAATTAATAAACAAGCTATATCTATTATAGTGAAGGTATTACAAAATTTCAAACATATATAAATGCCTCTTTTATTATTCAAAGTCTAGTTAGTATGTCTAAAATTTTTAGAGATGCCTCAATTATTATTCCAAGTGCAATTAGTTTATCTAGAAATTAGAACCAAAGTTTATATATACATGAATGCCACTAATATTATGACCTATAAATCTTATATTTATAGGCCACCATTAAATGCTCCCTATAAAGTATCTTTGGAATTTGTATTTCAATTGAAAATTTGAAATAAAAATGGTAACTAGTATTTCAAGATTTATCCTTAAAGGTTTTGATTTTTTAATTGATATATAAATTGTTATATTATTAATATGAAGGATGTTGGAAATTTAGATATTATCAAAAATATCAAAATTGTAATAATATAATAAAATAAAACCAAGCCACAACATTCATAGAGTAGTACTTTTTTAGTAAATTTGAAGTGCCTTTCAACAACTTCCTCGCCATAATTACAAACACTATAACTTATGATATTATGGAATTTATTCATAAAACTCACATCCCAAACAAAGACAAAATGGACCAATTGTAATAAAAATCATCGAACCTATAGTATAAAATCCAAATCAAGATATACAGTAAATGAAAATTTTCAAAGATGCATGTTATATGGCTACAAAATAATATTAGGGAATACAAAGTAATTAAATTTCAATATTATTATCATATGTGCATGCATAATATCATTATGACAATCATTGTTAAAACTATCAAAATTTAAAAAATCTAATAAGATAAAAATCAAGCAACAACATTCAAGTTGCAATCCAAAGTTTGCAATCAAGAATTGTACCTTATTATTAAATCATTAAGGCAACATAACTTTAATAAATTTTCATTCATCAACATATCTCCTACTCTCAACATTGTGCTCCATCAATTCTTGTCGTGTCTTATCTGTGGGAAGGACCTTTTAAGGATTTTTTATTCCTCTTGTCCATCCTAACCTAGGGATGATTCCCACTTAATATTTTTTCATTCATGGCATTGCATCTTCACATTTCTTAATGATTTCAACATATAAAAATGAACATATCTTGAAAACCACCATTGTTTCTTTTTACCAAGGTTCAAGTCTTACGAGCTCTAACTCTCATGAGAAATCGTTACAAGGCAACCAATGTTCCTTCACTAGCACACCAATTGAAAAGGATCCCAAATATGTCCTTCCTTCGAATTATTTTTATCTATTTGTCACAAGATCTATTGCAATGCAATGTATACGATCTAAGAATGTATGTAATCATTTAACCTAGTTGCATGAAGAAAATAAAATGTAGATTCATTTAGAACATTGCTATCTCCTCTATTAGAAGTGACACCAACGATCTCCTCCAATACAACGTGTTGTAAAGAGTAGTCTATGTGATTAAAGTATTTTGATGCATCCCATTAAATAAAAGAACAATGTTCTTATGATAATGTATTTATATCTTTCGATGCATGAGGCAATTTAGCATCTTCATTAAAAACCTTAGTAACATTTATAATGATAAATCATTCTTTGATGTTATTGTTGTGTAATTTCTTTTTGTTTGGAAAGGTTATCCATGTAATGACTTTTAATCCATTGAAAAGTAGGTCTACATGTTGTTTAGAACCTAACATTTTTTGAAAAGAAATTTTTGCTAATCTACAATGACAATAATACAATAAACAAATATATATAATTCAATTAAAAAAAATTAAATAATTAAAGAAAAAAGAAAACCAATATATATTTTAGAATTTGAATATAATCAATATAATAGAAAAAAAAATGAACATAAACCAATACAAATATTATAAGTTCATATAAACACTTTAATTTAATGTGCTATTCCATATTGTTGTTTAAATTTAAAAAAAAAACTTTAATAACATTTTAATATTAAATTGAATAAATTTATAAAAGTAATATCATAATGTGTTCTTTCAAGCTTTGACAGTGTGATTTTTTTTTTTTTCATTTCTCGATTCATTGTGTTATGAAGAGGGTTATCGAGGTTTCAAACCTATGATAGGGAGTGCATCATCAAGATAAAGATAAAGAGTTAAATAGAATGTATTTTTTTAAGAATACTTTTCAAGACTCAAATTAATAAATAGTATAACAAAAATAAAAATATACAAAGAAGAAGGTTGACTTAAGAAATAAAGGAGAGGAAATATGTAAAAATTAAAATGAAATAAAATAAACCAAAACTGAAAAATACTTATCATAGAAAAAAAATTAGAAAATAAGAGAAATAAATTAAAAAAATTAGAGGAAAGAGGAGAGAGAAAATATCTCTTATACTCACTTAGCAAGTATACATGAACGAGAAAGAACAAAAACCCCCAAAAGGACCATTCATGATAAACAGCTCACCAACCTAATATTTCATTACATACAAGGGCTCCCAAAGAGCAAATGTCCCCTGCAAGATTCAAACCCAGGTGGGGAGCGCAATAACCAAATATCCCAACCACCTGAGCTATTCCCAATGGACACATTCTTATTCTTTGTATATATATATATATATATATATTGTATTGTTATTTATATTTTGAGTCTCATTCTATTTCTTTCTTTATCTCTATCTTGATGATGGACACTATATCGCATGTCCAAAATGTTGATAACCCTCTTCTTAACACAATGAATCTAAAAATGGTGAAAATCAAATATCAATAATGAATATGTCAATATTGAATCGATGCAATAATAAAAAAATACGAAAATAAAATATTGTACTCAATAGTTCTACTTTTTTAATAAATATTTAAGGAATCACCACTCAATTAATGTCTCATTCTTTAGCATCACTCCCACTCTCAACATTATGCTCCATCTATTCTTTCTATGCCTTAATTCCTACAAGGCCTTTCTTAGTGATTTTTTTTCTCATGTCCATCACACCCTTGTTGACCATGCCAATATGATGTTATTAACATCAATGCACATATTTTCCTGTGAGCCAACAACTCATTGTTACACTTTATTTAAACAATTTATATACAAATCTTTGAGGTCCTTTGATAACCCATTGCATTCCACAATTGAACCTTTCCTTTGTAAGACTCAACAGTAGCATCTAGATCTTGGAAAAACACTTCCTATTGCCCTACCCAACCATATCACACAATATTCTATGGTGATTGTACTATGAGCATTTGTCCCTTTCCAACATCATCCTTTCGATAGAAAGCATGTCTAGGATTGTTACATAGAGACTCAACATGGAAATAATCAATAGTGTGGAAATTTTTGCTTAAGTATGTTTACATAACTTGATGTGAATATTTAAATGGGAATTGTCTTTTATTTCTTGCACTATCGATTCAAACAAAAAATAGTTGTCAAGTGCACAGTGTTTTAAAAATTGAGTATCTAAAGTTTTATATATATTATCCCAATAAATTATCTTTAGATACCAATATTTTTCCCCAGGCCTTCTCAATCCCTTTCATCTAGAATGAAATATATGTTTCTAATCCCTTCTTTATTTCATCCATATCAAATGGTATCCTTTCATGTAATTTAAAATTGAGGTTTCCCCATCAGTAAGTATGGACTACCATTAAGCAAAGAATGCCAAATATTAATAAGATTGTTAGGAAAACATGATCTCAAATAACATAAAGTAAGATGAAAAAATAAAGCACATAAACATAATAAAATAGAGACACCAATATAACATGGTTAACCCAATATGGGCTACGTCCACACAGAAATTGCCAATCCTTTCTATTAAACAGTCCAATAAAATAAAGGGATATAGCCTACAGCACATTCGCTGCAACTTCCTCTTTGCTCTCTCATAGTCTTGTTTTTTTTTCAATACAATACACAACATTAATGCAATTCATCATAAAAAAGAGTGTTTCCTTCTAGGGCTAAAATCCCTAATATAATTTCTACCGTTATATTTGAGATCTAATGAACGACTTAGATTGACTAAGAAATAAAAGCATTTTACATGGCAATTTTCACCACATTTCAGTGGAAAAAAATATGGAAAAAAAATAGGGCCAATTGTTTTTCTCAAGGGCCCTTGCCCTAAACTATAATGTTCGCTATGCGAGAGTTCAAATATGGTTGAAATAACAATTAGTCTCCACACCCAACAAGGAAGTGACCAATTTTCATTCTATATCGAGGCTTTAGATTACATAAATTTCTTGTCATGAATGAGATGGAATTTAAAGAGTCCTTTGATATGATTGATCCTAGAGTTACCACCTAGAAGGTGTGGTTCCACAAAGATCTTGAAGTCAAAAAATTCATCAATTAAATATGGGACCTAAGAATTGTGATCCTCACATGTTCTCTAAATCATTTGAGGAAATTTCAACTCAGAATGGGCCTCCTAAGGAAAATAATAAATAATAGTTAAAATAATACAATAATATTTATTAATTTTGGAGGAATAAAAGAAAAAAACTACTTTTTTGTTCATATTTTCGACATATCTCCCTGTGTTTTTACCCAAATTTCGATCGAGAGATTTCGTTAGATGCGGAATTAAATTCCGCATCCAATAAGATATCTCGATCAAAATTTGAGTAAAAACACATGGATATATGTCAAAAATATGAACAAAAAGTTGTTTTTTTATGATGCCTATCCCCAAATTTATATTAAAAAAATGTTTAAGACCTATACGGTGCTTCAAATTTAAATAAATTTCATTGGCTAAGACATGATGACATGGAATTTGAATTAGGGTTGAAAGGCCCATTTTGAGTTGAAATTTCCTGTAATCATTCCATCATCTTTGGTAGTGAAAACATGTCTTTTCACATTAATTTAGATAATACCCTCCCATAAGTTCCATCTATTTCTTCATATATTTGTGTCTCATAGAGAGAAATCCAACTTCAATAATGTCAAACACCATAATTTATGTTAAAAGAGATAAAAATACAAACATTAGTGATTTTTGTTATCGCAAACAATTATCCATTTGTAAAAATAATATTGGTGGCATATTTCTATTTAAAATACAAAATTTTGTATTATAAATACTTTTATCCTATGCTTGTATCTCATCTTGTCTAGAATCAAATATTTTTCTGGGATTTAGATTGTAATAGAGCTTCGTGAAAAGGGTTCTTTGATTCTGCAATTTTTTAAAACAAATACCATATTTATCCACCGTTTGTTCTTCAAGATGTTTTAGACATTTATCCAATGAAATCATAGTGAAATTTGAACCCATCTATAGAAAGGAAATTTTAGTGTGGCCAAATAGCCCAACCTTGTGTCCACGTGTAAGCATACTAGTCAAGAAAATGGGAAGTTTTATGAAATTACTAATAGCCTTTTCCTTCTTACCCAACCACAGTATAGAACTCTTATAATTATCCATATTGTCAAGTACAAGTCTCAAGTAAGTTCTTGGAATCTTTCCTAAACATAATATCTTGGCATTGTATCATTGGCGACAACTTGTAATATAGTGATCATGGGTTGTATGAATTGCTTGCAGTGGCTCCATTTCAGTTAGATAAATGGAAGTTATAATATTTTTAATGAGTGAATTGAATCAATACACCTTGCAAAGAATTTTTTCTTTGTTATTGCAACATTTGGAAACTAATTTCTCATTCCTTTTTTGAAACTAGATTGGTACAGCTGAGGAAGACTAATCAATTCAATTTCCTCATTATTCATCTTGCAAAGCAAACCATGGGACATATTATATTTCGCTAATTTTAGAAGTTCTCTTGTTCCATCTTGACACATTGAAGGAGTTAGATGTTGATACTTATCTAATTTTTTCTCCACAATCTTAGTAATAATGGCTATTATTGTAATAGTATTTGACCTATACTTTTGCAATCCACCATTTCCATTCACAACCCTCAAATCACCATTTATAAACATATTTTTATAATTGTAGAATGTTCTTTTTTTTACTCCATAACATTATGCCATGCATTTTGAGATAAATCTAATGTATCAAATTTCGTAGTACGTAGAGTTATTTTGTATTTTTCTTTGTCTTTGGTAGTAGGGGTATTTGATGCTAGAGAATTTAATACAAAGTATATTTTTGAATTCTCATTCATGAGACACACCTTTTAATAACTTTCAACCATTTATTGAAATAGAAATTTTGAAATACAATGATTTTTACAACAAAATGTCGTGCTGATTTTTACATAGGGTGCACTTTCATCAAATATTTATTCATATATTGGGCTCAACTTCCTTTTAAAAGATGCACTCCCAATTTGGAATTTCACAAGATTGTATGGCCTTACTGTCACAAGTTTTTGACTAGCACAATCTTAATTATCCATAGATTGATACACCATCCATAGAGGAGATGCTTCAAACTGTTTCCAAAATTTCACACTAGGATCCTTTGATTTTTTTTCTTTCAAATATCATATCTAAAGGAGCATCATTAATTCCAAACATGTATTTTGTATGCCATCTTTAGAGAGAGCCTTATGATAAACACCATTTATCACAAAGGACATAGACTTTCTAGATTGAAACTGCAAATTCCTTACCATCCAATGGTCAAAATTACACCACCTTTCATTTCTAATGATTTTATATAATTCCCTTGGCAATTTAACTTGGTCATGTAGAACAACAATGGACTAGATTCATTTCTTCTTTGATGAACTTAAAGTTTTAATTTTGGTCCTTTCGTGTCTCTAAACATTCAAATTTCTTATCGATTTCAACATTTAAGAATAAATCTAGATTGAAATTGACCATCTTTTTTATTGGCCAAGATACAAAGCTACGAAGTTGTAACTCTCAAGAACAAAGCTCACAAAGAAACCATAGTTTCTTAACCAACTCACCAAATGAAAAAGGTTCCAAAATTTTTCCTTAAAATGAATCATTTCCATCTACATTTGTCATAATGAGACCTATGGAAATACAACATCTATGTAACAATTTCAATTTTGTAAGAAGAAAAGAAAACCTAAAGTTATGGACAAATTGACAATGTGCTTAAGGTAGGGAATGTAAGCCATGGTAGAAATTCCCATTATGGATTGCAGTAATTTATGAATATCATTTTTTGACAGTATATAAGGGGCCAATATAACTATGAAAATAATTTTCAGTTTTGCTAGTCATCTATTTTTCTAAAATTCTAAATGGCGGTTTTCATTTTCCGATACCTCAACTTGTCATACACGTCTTGAACTAATTGAGTGTCAAATACGTCATTTAATCTTATAAACCTGTAAATTGTGGTTTTCACTTTTCCATACTTGTCTTATATGCCCTGAATTTTCAACTGAGTGTCAAATATGTCACTTAAAAAGGAAACAATGTTCTACAGACCATCAAATTCTATGATTCGATAAGCCTGAATTGAGTCAGATTTTGACGGCATTGAGATTACATCACACATACATAAACTCAACATTTCCTCGTGATTAACCATTTTTTCCCACCTTTCAATTATTTGAAGGGCCAACTTATGCAGGAGCATCCTGCTCTCCATCCAAATTCAAGTTCAAAATATGATTAGGCCTAGAAGGGGTCTTAAATTCTGAATTGTTGGTCTTCGAACTATCACTTTGTAAATAAATGTAAGATATGTGATTCTAGATGATGGTGAGTCATTTAGATGAGTCACTAGGTGAGTGACATGTCATTAGATGAGTTATGTAAGTAAGCCATGTCAAATGGAGAGAGTAATTGAGATAGGATTGAAATTTACTTAAAGTAGATAACAGTTGATGAATTGTAGGAGATTGTGAGTGTTTATTGGTTTTGAATCAGAATTGGGTTCAGAGTTTTGTTTGTATATATATATGTAAGCCTACGAGGCATAGATATGGTAGACAGATAGACAGGGGACAAAGATAGAGGATAGACGCATACTTAGAGAGGTCAGTAAAGCCTGTATGAGACAGAGGAAGGACTAATTAAAGTTGTATCAGGCCTAAGGGTATTAGAACACAAGTTCTGAGATTAGCTTGTATGTATAGTTGCTACATATGAATGCAAAAGCCTATTTCGGCTAAATATTTGTGTGTAAATTTATCTCTATTTGAATATATGATTTCATGAAATGAATGGTTGATTTATTCCTTGTTAATAGTTTATAAGCTTGTAGGTAAAATATGGCTTATGAGATGGAGGAAATAAAGATCAATTGATTGAGGTTCTGATCAATGGAAGGGGAGAGTTAAATGAATAATCCGCTTTGGATTTCATGAATGATTAATGCGTGTGAATAGTTTCTATAGATTCATGGTCTACAAAGATCAATCACTGCAAGGATCAATGAATACTGAGATCTAAAACTGTGTAGGTTTGGACTGTCAAGATCAAGCATAAGAAGATCTGGTAGCTAGGAGAAGTTTCGCAGAAGGATAGTGGAAGGAAAAACATTCCATAAAGGAATTCAGATCGACGATGGAGATTGGATCCACAAATATCTAACGGTCAAATATTAGATTTGCAAAGGAAAACAGATCAAAGGTCCATATCTGCCTCGCAGAAGATCAATGGTTCGGACAGAAGTTGCGGGAGAAGATTTGCAGGAGTTAGAATTCGAAAAATGCAAAGATGCATCTTGCATGTGGAAAGACCGTTGTGGGAACGTCATTGCAGGAGGTCCATTTTAATTGGAAAAATATACACCCACATCCCGCATCCCGCATGTTGCGGAAAGGTATTGTGGAAGGACTTAGACGAATATCTAACTTTAGAGGTTCTGCTAAATTTAGAACCTAACTATTCCTAGGGAAGCTGAGTCGAATTAGTTTACTGGTTCAATTTGGTGATTTGAATACAATACTCTGGTTCGGTCTGGCATTATTTGGTATCAGAGTAGGACAAATATTCTGCGAGGTAGCTCAGTTGATCAGTTGATCCTTTGAAGAAAGTTCTATAAGAGACAACTTATAATACCATAGGATCAAACTATGAAAAATGCTTGATGTGGCATTGATGGCAAGAAGGAGACTTGCTACGAAATCTTGAATGCATCTCACTGACTAAGCATGAAGAGAAGCTCAGTGATGCATGGGGAAGGAAGAACAAGTATTCTGTGTGAAAGGTAAATCAATCTATGATTTTCAATATTTATTTTAAAGTTGAAGACTAATGATTGTGTGAGAAGGTTAGTAAGGTAAGAGGGTATTCAAGATTGATTGCAGACATAAAATGTGTGGTTAAAGTTGATGATTAGCAACATAGGAATACAGAAGAATCCTTGAAAGGATTTGACAGTCCTGTGGATTGATGAAAGATTGTAGATTGCAGCAATAACAACTGGGGGATTTGTGCTCAAGGAAAATTATGTTCTTGATGAAGAGGAATATGTTTTGAAGATACAAGTGGAGATATTACAACCAACTATACAAGTGAAAAATTCTAAAGGTATGAAATGATTGATGTTTATATTTTGACTCTGGTAATGTGAATTTATAGCAGCAAAGAACATAGTAGTTATTAAGAAGAGAAGGTAGTGGCAGAACCCATAAATCCAACAAAGATTGGAAAATAGAGGACTAGTGCATGTTCTCAAAAGAGAAGTGGACCTGCAGAAGCCAACAAGAGCAAAGGAGACACTCAAAAGGTTCTAGAGGAGAAGAACCAGAGATAGAAAATTGCGGAGACTTGTTGAGTGAGGCTTAGGGAAGAAGTCCACAAGTGGACAGGATGAAGTTCAGAAAAGAGGAGAAGGAGACATAAACAATGCCTACTGAAGGTCATTGCAAGGGTTTAGAGAAAATCCACAACAGAAGAAAAAAGAAAGAAAGTCAAGAAGAATGGAACAGGGAGTTGCTAGAGTTAGCAAAAGGCATTTTGTGCTTTGAGAAGCAGATGCAACCTGCTGAAGAAGAAAACCAGAGGTATGGTTGGGTCATGAAAAAGAAGGTAAGATGGCATTCACTACAAGTGAAGCTACAACAAAATATGGTTGCTGGATTGAAGAAAGAACTCAGAGAAGTTGAATCTAAGATGGAGGTTTCATATGGTGAACATGAATAGGGTTCTTTGCTTGGAGAGGATGATGAAGCAGAAAAGGAGAGACTAATTAAGAGTCTCATGAATTCTATAAAGAGTACAAAAAAACTTATGGAAGAGATGACTATGAGGCTGTATGAGACCAAAAGGTCTTATGTTTTTGAGACTAATGATTTGTTTGTGATTGCAGGTTTTGTTGCAAATGATGGACATGCTTTTGAAACTGTCTTAAAGTTTGATAAAGAAAGTCTCTCAAATGAGGAAAGGTCTGAAATATTGCAGCAAAAGGAACTCATTGATGAGTTTATTGATGGAGGAACACAGTCAATTGAATATGATCTGGAGATGAAGGAATAAAAGGAAATGTACAAATACATTTCTATAGGGAAGAATCAGAATTGCATTCTAATGGGAGAAAAAGTTGAATAGTCACCTTGGACTCTCATGAAATTTGAAGAAGAAGAAGATGTGCTTTCCAAAATCATGATAGCAGAACATGATTATGTTGAAATAGAATATGAAAGGATACCATATGAAGAGTGTATATATCCTGTGTATTAGACCATTGGAGAAATAGGTGATGGTGACAGATTGAGGTTGTGTTCAAACCAACACAACAGGGGGATGCCAGAGGAAATATCAATAGGTACTTCAGAGTCTCATATTTTTGAAACTTATTATTGGTGTATGACTGCAGGTATTGAAGAATACTTAAAAGATGTGTCTACGAAGGTTGTGAAGCATAGGATGAATGCTTTGGGGAAGAAAGGAAAAAGAAAATTTGGACCATTGATAGAAGAATATGTTCACTGTTGTGAAGCAGAACATAAAATCATATTAGAAAAATATGGTGTAGAAGAGGGACTAGTTGAATGTCTCAATAAATTTTGGGAGAGTTCGGCTCAACAAGAGAATATGCTGATAAGAAATTCAATGGGAAACAAAAATTTCAATGTTTTTGAAATTAATGAATTATATGTATCTACAGGATTAACATGTAATGAACCTTATGAGGTTGTTCCAGAGGTAAAAGAAGAAGAATGAGAGTATCCATGTACTCTTGACATGGACCAAATCCAGAAGTTTGTTTTGGAATTGAAGAACGAGATGACATGGTCTCGTAGAGATAAATCAGAGAGAACACTTGCATATTTGGATAGTGGTGTTACTGACAAACTGGGGAATAAATATGTCATGACACAAGAAGAGATTATATTGTCTCAAAGGGGTGATCAACACCTAAATGAATTTGTTGTTGCGGAGTTGGCTACTAAAGATAAAGGAAAGTTTTCTAACTTCAGAAATTATGATGAAGAGTTAGAAATGTTAGAAGATTGGTTGATTAATCCAAGGGTTGATAAACATGACTGCTTAATGCTTGATGACAACATCGGAAAAAACTAGACAACATGTAAAAGCACTGAATTATTTTATAATTTAGTGGATAGAAATAGAGTGTCAAGGGGACAACAATAGTTTTAGGAAAAGAAGATGCAGGTGTACTAGACTGAGGATAGATTGAATATGGAGATTGAGGAATTAAGGTTGCTGATGGTGAAGATGTTTCAAAGAAGACATATGGAAAGAATGAAGATTTACATCAACAGAGCAAATAGACAAAATAGTGACAGAAGAAGGGCTAGTGGAGCATTGCAACATAAAATTTGGAAACCAGGAGAACTGAAGATGACAAAGATAGAACATCATGATGACATGGATGATCAGTTACAGAACAAGGTTTGGCATCCAGGTCCTATTGAGAATAGAAGGATATGACCTGGAGGTAATATTTGTCTCTTCCTAGGGAGTCTGATGCAGGAGCATCCTTCTCTCCATCCAAATTCAAGTTCAAAGTCTCATTAGGCCTAGAAGGGGTCTTAAATTTTGAATTGATTGTCTTTGAACTATCACTTTGTAAATAAATGTAAAATATGTGATTCTAGATGATGGTGAGTCCTTTAGATGAGTCACTAGGTGAGTGATGTGTCACTAGATGAGTTATGTAAGTAAGCATGTCAAATGGAGAGAGTCATTGAATAGGATTAAAAGTTACTTAAAATAGATAACAACTTGTGAATTGTAGGAGATTGTTGAGTGTTTATTGGATCTGAACCAGAATTGGGTTCAAAGTTCTATTTGTATATATATATGTAATACTACGAGGCATAGATATGGTAGACATATAGATAGGGGACAGAGATAGATTACACAAGCATACTTAGAGAGGTCAGTAAGGACTATAGGAGACAAAGGAAGGGCCAATTAAAGTTTTATTAGGCCTACGGGTATTAGAACACGTTTGAGATTATCTTGTATGTATAGTTGCTACGTATGAATGAAAAATCCTATTTTGGCTAAATATATGTGTGGAAATTTATCTCTATTTGAATATATGATTTCATGAAATGAATGGTTGATTTATTCCCTATTAATAGTTGATAATCTTGCAGGTGAATGATGGCTTCTGAGAGGGAGGAAATAGAGATTGATTGATCGAGCTTCTGATCAATCGAAGGGGAGAGTTCAATGAATAATTCTCTTCATATTTCATGAATGATTAACGCGTGTGAATATTTGCTGTAGATTTAGGGTCTAGAGATATCACTCATTGAAATGATTGATGAAGACTGAGATCTAAACCTATGTAGGTTTGGACTAATGAGATTAAGCATAAGAAGATCCAGCAGCTGGGAGAAGTTCCGCAGAAGAATAGCAGAAGGAATAACATTTCACAAAGGAATTCATATTGACAATGGAGATTGGATATACAAATATTTAATGGTTAGAGATTAGATCCGCAAAAGAAAACAGATCAAAGGTCCATATCCACCTTGTAGTAGATCAACGGTTCGGACAAAAGTTGCAGTAGAAGATTTGCGGGAGTCGAAATTCAGAAAATGCAAAGGTACATCCCGCATCTCGCATGCGGAAAGACCATTGCGGGCATGTAATTGCAAGAGCTCCATTTTAATTGGAAAAATATACGCTCACATCCCACAACCTGCTAGTGGCAAAAAAGGAGTTACGGAAAGGTATTGTGGGAGGACTTAGTTGCACAACTAAGTTTAGAGGTTCTGCTAAATTTAGAACCTAACTATTCCTAGGAAAGTTGAGTCGAATTGGTTTACTAGTTCAATTTGGTGATTTGAATACAATACTCTGGTTTGGTATGACATCACCAATAGAGTACACATATCCAGATTCGGTCTGACCCCATGGATCCCTTCCTAGTAGCTACAGTAAATTACCAATCATGCTGCTTCTTATGGAATATTGATAAATATGGGTCATTGTTATCAGTAGGCTATGTATTGGCTCCATTCTCTATGTTCATTAATTTTTGTCTAGTATGGTCGCAGATGTGCGCAAATTTGAATTCACTGATAGTATGCGTGAAATGGTTAGAATTCGAAAGAATTGAAGATAGTCTCATATGGGTTCGATGACTTTTACTGGCAATTCCTTTACATCTTATAGTTTTTATGTTTGTTTGGTAGTCCTTTCCCATCGCTTAGTGAAGTCTTTCCCCCATTGAGTCAGAACCCTCTCCCTCTTCAACAACCCAAGCATTCTCTTTCGGTGGCATAGCATGATTGATTTCATCAATTCCATCTTTTACGTTGTCCATATCAGCTGGGTATTGCATGTTGTTTTCCACTGAGCCATTTTTGTCTTAGCATTTCTCTCTTCCTTAACATTTTCTTCTTTCACTAGCATTTCCCTTTTCTTCTTGTGATACTTCTCATGCAATGTGTATCACTGTTATAATTCTTCTCTACTCACATCTCTCAGCCTAATAACTGGAATGCAACCTTCTCTTCCACTCCCTTTCTACCCCTGGTGTTGAAACATGTCAACTTCAGTCTTGTTTCCCCCATGTGTGTCATTCTCGTATTAGCCTTGTTCCGCAGTAGTTGGTATCCTTGTTTGAATCTAGGAAAGTAAAGTATAGGGCGGGTTGTCTCAAGGGTGAATCAACAGTTCAATTTCACTCTAATGAATTCCACTTGTAACATGGTCAATCCGACCCTTGAGGTCTATAAATAGAATTTAATAGGTAGTAGGGATATTTAATATTGAAGGATTTGTTTGATGTTATTGATTCAACTATAAACTAGCCCTCTGCTACGTAATGAAATCATAATATAATAAAAAAATCTCTTGGGCCCCTTTTAAAACTTTCTTGAGTATCGATTTGGTTATATTTTTGTATTAGCTCTGTTTTTTTCTCGAGAATGTATTATATCTGTTATGTTCTCATTTATTTATTTATGTAAGGAAGGATGATGATTTATATTATAATAGAAAATATACAAATGATACAAACTTGCAGAGAAATGAGACTTGTTTCCAAACAACTATCTAATTCAACCTCTTTTCTAAGTTGTCTATGTCATGCCATAATTCTATAAATACAAGATTTACTAGAGAAACTATGATGCTTGTGAAGAAGAAACCAACATTTACAGTTGTTATGTTCTCATTTCAAATGTTGGATGCATTCTCACAATAGAATTTTTTATGTCTGAAATTAAAAATATACTAGTCTAATTAGGGTTTTGTATGCCTGAATAGACATTCTATAGTTTGAATAAGTGAATTTGGCTTTGTAATTCATATTGGGCATGCATTTGGGTGAAATAATACAAAATTGAATTTCTTCAATAAAATGCAAGCACATGCTTGATTTCTTTGTCAAATTCAAAGAATAAAATATGAGAGTGCTTTTTATTATTCCTCACCTTTTAGAAGTTTAATATTTCCAAATTTTTACCTGAAACTTTACCCTTTAGAATGTTTCTCCAAGCAAGCATAGTTTTCCTTTGGTGTGCATTTAGTAAAAAAGTTTACAAGTGTGAATAATAGCTTTGTAACAATATTATAAGAACTTATTCATGGATAATTAGGCCCAAAAATGTGTATATATGCCAAATTCCAAATTTCATACCTTGAGTGTACTTCGATTGGCATTGGTGTGCATTTTTAGTTTTGGCCATTAAAAATTGGCAAATACTATCATATGTTATTTTGGATGGCTTGGATTTTACTGTAGATAATACAATTTACAGAAATGTGTACAAGAGTTTGTAGAAAAGCTTGGTATGTCTATGTTATAGTGCTAATTATTCAATATAACATGCAATGCAGGCCAATGTGTGCATTTCCTCGAGGGACTCAACCCTAATTTTTATCCCTCGGATATGTTTGAACATCATTTAAATGAATACATGATGATTAAATATATATAGTTATTCGATTGCACATAAAGGGAATATAAAATTATAGGAAAAAATGGGTTCTTACTTACCATAGAGATATATCAAAATAATCAAATACCACAATTTTTCCTTCTGTTGAGCCACCTGCTATTTATTCAATATAACATAAAATGCAAGCCAACCTGTGAATTTCCTTGAGGGACTCAACCCTCATTTTTACCATGTGGAAAACACATAAATATGGAGTTTCCTTGCAGAGAATAAGTTTTTATGTGTACAATTTAAAATTTCAAATCTTATTTAGGTTTTTTATGCTTGAGCAAACACTCCATTGTTTAAATCAATGAATTTGACTTTGTAATGCATGTTGGGCGCGCATTTGAGTGAAGTTATCCAAAATTACCTTGCTTCAGTAAAATGCACATACATTCATGATTTCTTTGTCAAATACGATTGTTGGTAATAACTCCCGATTCAATATTCTATTCACGACTAAAACATTAATTTATAGATTACAATGAGGTGGTTGAGAACCAGCCTTTTCACCTTCCCGGGCAACTATTCAAATTCCTATTTAATTATTTATTTACAATAATCCTGACGGATTATATTCTAACAATCCCCCTCTTAATCCGAAGGGGTGTTCGTAAGTCCGAGCATGTTTCTGAATCTTTCAAACTTTTCTCGTCCAAGCGCATTGGTGAAGATGTCTGCAACTTGATCATTTGTGGAACAATTTCGAAGATGGAATGTCTTGGCCTCTACATGATGTCGAATCAAATGATACTTTGTGTTGATGTGTTTGGTTCGATCATGGAATCTAGGATTCTTTGCCAGCTTGATTGCAGAAGTATTGTCGACCAACAATGGAGTGGATTTCTCTTGTTTTTCTTGCAAATATTCAAGTATCTTCCTGAGCCATACTATTTCTTTCATTGCTTCAACTGCAGCCACATATTCTGCTTCTGTTGTTGAATCTGCTGGAACTGACTGTTTGCGAGATCTCCATGAAACAACTGCTGATCCAAGACTCATAGTGCATCCAGAAGTTGATACTCCTGTCTCCTTATCGCCATCAAAGTCTGAGTCTGAGTACCCAATAAGTTTGAAGTCATCCATTTTAGAGTACTTGAGTCCAATGTCTTGAGTCCCCTTCAAGTATCTTAGAACCCTCTTTGCAGCTGACCAGTGTCCTTCGCAAGGTTTATGCATGAACCTTGAAAGTATGCCAACAACATAAGAAATATATGGTCTAGTTGTTGTAAGGTAGATAAGACTTCCTACAAGTTGTCGATACTTGGTCGCATCTTCAAATTCTTTTCCTTCGCTTGATGTGAGCTTCATTTTCTGTTCCATTGGAGTAGATATAGGATTGCAATCTGTCATGCAAAATTTGTTTAGTAGTTCTCCAACATATTTTTTCTGAGATAGGAATATGTACTTAGGATGTTGAGTGACTTCAATTCCTAAGTAATAGTGGAGATGTCCCATATCTATCATTTTAAAGATCTTTTTCAAATCTTTCTTTATGGATGATATATAGCTCTCATTGTTCCCTGTCATCAAAAGATCATCTACATACACCACAAGATACACAACAAATCTTCCAACTTTCTTTATAAACAGTGTTGCATCATCAAGATCAAAATGTTCAAAATTTAACTTCAAAAGATGCTCGGTTAACTATTCGTACCATGCGCGAGGTGCTTGTTTTAGGCCATACAAGGATTTGACAAGCTTGCATATTTTTTGTTCTTTTCCTTTCACAACAAAGCCTTCTGGCTGAGACATGAAGACATTCTCTTTCAAGTCTCCATTCAAGAAAGCAGTCTTCACATCCATTTGATGAACTTTCCACCCTTTCTGAGCAGCCAAAGAGAGTAAGGTACGGATGGTAGCCCATTTTGCTGTAGGAGAAAAAGTTTCTTCATAGTCAATTCCTTCTTTCTGTGCATAGCCTTTTGCTACAAGCCTCGCTTTGTGCTTGTCAAGTGAGCCATCTGATTTGTATTTGTTCTTGTACACCCACTTGCAGCCAATTGGTTTGGTTCCAACTGGAGGGTCAACCAGCTTCCAAGTTCCATTCTTTATGAGTGCATCATACTCATTTTGCATAGCTTCTTTCCACTCAACTCGAGTAGAAGCTTCTCCAAAGGAAGTTGGTTCAAAGTTAGCAGATAAATTAAATTCATAATCAAATGATACATCCATGTCATCACCTAAATTATCTGCTTCTTCTCCATGTATTTTCGAACTTCTCATTCCCGTCTTTCCAACTTCATCCTGATGGACACTTTCAAGTGTCTTTGTGGCCCATTTACGAATCTTCCGCGATGGTCCTGGTTGATCAGCTGGTGGTGCTTCATCATTGATTGAGAGTCTTTCAATTCTCTCAATCACGTCATCCAGTTGAATCTCTTGATCAGGTGAA
>LPNX010558634.1:48394-74392 GCA_001517045.1 Pseudotsuga menziesii
GTACAAATTTTTGATTGTTCTTGCTTTTCAATTAATGCATGAAAGTCTTTGAATGTTTGAAATGCTTCCGACTTTGTCTTTAAACAGTAAATCCAGCACATTCGTGAGTAGTCATAAACAAATGTCATAAAGTACTTATTCCCATTTGCTGAAGGAGTTGGCATTGGGCCACACAAATCAGAATGTACTAACTCTAATTTCATACTTGCTCTGAAATTAGATTCATGGAATGGCAGCTTACTATGTTTCCCTAATATACATGCATCACATTTTTCCTTCTCTTTAGGAATGGTGGGCAAGCCAAATACACCATTCTTTTTCAACAAGCGAAGACTATTATAATTTAGATGACCAAATATTGCATGCCACAATGAGCTAGATGACATATTACCTTCTCCATGCTGAGAGAAGTAGGCATAGTTCTGAAATCTTGTGGATGAACCCTTGAGCTTCAGCAGCTTTCCATCTTCGTATCCAGTCATGATGACTTGGTTGTCAGAGGACTTTCTTATTTCAACGATTCCATCAAGCATGTGGATGGAATGGCCTTGCTGTCGAATTTCCACCATGGACAGCAGCCTTCTCTGTAACTCAGGAAGATAGAGAACGTTCTTCAACAAGAAATCAGGGAATCCAGGCATCTTCAGTCGAATGGTGCCCATTCCCTTTGGTTTAATACTTGACTTATCTGCAAAGTAAACTATGCCATCTATTGATTCATTAAGTTCTTCAAAACAATCTTTTCTGAATGTCATGTGTGATGTTGCACCAGTATCAAGCAGCCAACAATCTTTGTAAGATGAAAGAGAAGTCATTTCATTAAATCCAAGATTACAATGTGCAACAATACAAGAATCAGAAAATTTACTAGCATCTTGGTCATCTGTCTTCTGGTTATGCTTATCTTTGATGGAATCCCATGAAGCCCAACACTGATCTGATGTGTGCCCAGTCTTTCCGCAATGCTTGCACTGTAAATCTGATCTTTTGCTTCTGCCCCCTCTGCCTCTGAAATTTCTTCTTCTTCTGCCTCTCTCTTTGCCGCAATCTCCCTTGGAAGGGTCTCTGGATTGGTCTTTGCTGGCAAGGGAAGTACCAATACTAGATGCCAAAGAGTGCATCTTTACAACCGTTAGTGTAATTTACAATAATAAACTGATATGAGAGATAGAAATAGAAAAAAATAAGAACCTTGCAGGTCTACAGTCTCTGCCAAGGTGTTTTACAATCTCAACTTCAGGTTTTAAAGAGATACAATAATAGTATCGTAGCTTCAATTCGCAGTAATTTCAGGGAGAAGAAATCAGAATATATCAGTCACTAGCAATATGTGTTATTATTCAGCATAAAACACAGTCTTCAGCCGTCTTCAGAAAGTTAATTAGATTGGAGTTTGATATCATCCAGGCCAAGAATAGGTGTGTAAACTTAACCAAATCTAACTAGTTATACAGCCCGCCACCACTAAGCAAGTACAAAACACAGCATCAAAGGAGTGCTTCAACGCACCATACATAGCATTCACGAGCCTCTTTCATTTACCACAAATGAAAATGTATGCAGAATTTAACACTCAAACTCCATGCACAAAATTAGGGCAAAATTAGGTTTTGTACAGTGTCCAACGATCAGACACCACACAACAATACAATATGCAACTTTTTACCTTCACGTGACTGAGCAATGGGTGCAGTGTATTACAACTCTCCACGCAGGCTCCAACGCAGTTCTTTAAGCTCCAGTGACTCGCAACATCCACGCAGATAGCAGTCTCCACGTAGGAGGAATCTTTAACGCAGTCTTCAATCTTGAATCTTCAATGCAGTTTCTTCCACTTTGACACCAGTGTGGGCTTTACTAAAGAGCTCGTAGCATACAAACAGAATGATGAATGGACGCAGCACAAAGAGCTCGTAGCATAAAAACAGAATGATGAATGGACGCAGCACAAAGCGCTGTCTTCAATAGGTTTTCAGCAGTAGCGAATACACAGCAAAGAAATCCATGTATATACTCAACGCAGATCGCAGCAATCTTCTCAGCTTCCACGCAGGCAGTCTTCAGATGATCATACTCTCATACAAAAACAATCTCAGGCTCATACATCAGCAATACTTCTTACATCCTTCTCCACGCAATATATATTATCATTCTTCAACATATATCAATTATTCAACACATATATACCTTCACGCAGGCTCTGGCCGAGTCTTCAGGCATCAGCTTCAACATATATCAGTATATGTAAGACATCATCTCTCACACAAATCGCAGCTTCAACTTCAACACGCAGCAGTTTTCAATGGAATGTCTATCAGCCTTCAATGCGCAGCTTCCAAGGTATATCAAGGTATATACACACTCAGTTCTCCACGCATTATCTCAGGTGTTCAGAAAATTAGGGTTTAAGGAGCTCGCAGCTCTCCACCAACGCAAATAATAATGCAGTCTATATTTCCAATGCGTTATATATCAACACAGCTATCTCCACAATCTCAGCGGTCTCCTCTGAGATTTCCATCGTTTCCAGTCAGCAAACGATGGCATTGGGTATTTTTACATGACGCAGAGATTATATGCAGAAAAGGTTGCAGCGAATTGTGGTATGAAGGCTCACCAAAGTTAGAGAAATCATAAATTAAAATTTAGGGCTTGTAGATGTGTTTCATGCCCTCACAGTCCTGATGAATACTGAGGAGGACACAGTATGCCCAGAAACGTCTTTGGAATGTGAGACTAGGTAAACTTTACCAAACCGAGAGCAAGCAGAAAGGCAGACTGCTAGGGCAGAATACCAAGAATTAGGGTTGGGCTTCCAGAGTCTTCAACACAGCAGTAGTCTCATGAGAATGAGAATAATGCATACACTGCATGCTACTCGACTGGGAGACTGATGGAGCAGTCTGGCAATGGACTGGCAAGCAGAATGCCAGGAATGGGCAGACTGGCAATAGGCAAGAGTTATGGCAGGGAGGAAGCCAGGCTCTGATACCACTTGTTGGTAATAACTCCCGATTCAATATTCTATTCACGACTAAAACATTAATTTATAGATTACAATGAGGCGGTTGAGAACCAACCTTTTCACCTTCCCGGGCAACTATTCAAATTCCTATTTAATTATTTATTTACAATAATCCTTACGGATTATATTCTAACAACGATGAATAAAATAGCAGAGTCACTTTTTTTTATTATTCCTCACATTTTAGAAGTTTAATATTTCCAATTTTTTACCTAAAACTTTCCCCTTTAGAATGTTTCTGCGAGAAAACATAGTTTTCCTTTGGTGTGCATTTAGTCAAAAAGTTTACAATTGTAAATAATAGCTTTGAAATAATACTAGAAGAACTTATTCATGGATAATTAGGCTCAGAAATGTGTATATATGACAAATTTCAAATTTCATACCTAAAGCATACTTCGATTGGCATTAGTGTGCATTTTTAGTTATGGACATGAAAAATTGGCAAATACTATCAATTGTTGTTTTGGATACTTTGATTTTACTGTAGATCATACAATTTAAAAAATGAGTACAAGAGTTTGTATAAAATTTTGGTATGTATATTTTATACTGCAATTTATTCAATATAACGTGAAATGTAGGCCAATGTGTGCATTTCCTTGAGGGACTCAACCCTAATTTTTACCATGTAGAAAACACATAAATTTGAAGTTTTCTTGTCGAGCATAAGTTTTGATGTCTAAAATTTAAAATTTGAAGATTATTTAGGTTTTTAATTCCTGAACAGACACTCTATGGTTTGAATCAATGAATTTGGCTTTGTAATGCATGCTGAGCGTGCATTTGAGTGAAGCAATCCAAAATTTCCTTGCTTCAGTCAGATGCACACATGCCTCATTTCTTTGTCAAATTCAATGAATAAAATAAGAGAGCATTCTTTATTATTATTCCTCACCTTTTAGAAGTTTAATATTTCCATTTTTTTACATGAAGCTTTTCCCTTTAGAATGTTTCTCCAAGTAGGCATAGTTTTCCTTTGGTGTGCATTTAGTCAAAAAGTTTACAAGTGTGAATAATAGATTTGTAACAATACTAGAATAAATTATTCATGGATAATTAGGCTTATAAATGTGTATATATGCCAAATTCCAAATTTCATACCTAGAGTGTACTTCAATTGGCATTGATGTGCATTTCTGGTTCTAGCCATGAAAAATTGGTAAATACTGTCAATTGTTGTTTTGGATGACTTGGATTTTACTGTAGATCATACAATTTATAGAAATGAGTGCAATATTTTGTGGAAAAATGTTGGTATGTATATGTTATAGTGCTATTAATTCAAAATAGCATGAAGTGCAGGCCAATGTGTACATTTCCTCGAGGGACTCAACCCTTATTTTTACCATGTGGAAAACACATAAATTTTGAGTTTCCTTGTAGAGCAAAAGTTTTTATGTCTAAAATTTAAACTTTAAAAGTTTATTGAGGTTTTTTTATGCCTAAAAAGACACTATGGTTTGAATCAATGAATTTGGATTTGTAATGCAGGCTGGGCATGCATTTGAGGGACGCAATCCAAATTGCATTGCTTTAGTAAAATGCACGCACTTTCCTGATTTCTTTGTCGAATTCAATGAAGAAAATATGAGAGTGTTTTTTTATCATTCCTCACCTTTTAGAAGTTTAATATTTCCAATTTTTTACCTGAAACTTTCCCCTTTAAAATGTTTCTCAAAGCAAACATAGTTTTCCTTTGGTGTGCATTTAGTCAAAAAGTTTACAAGTGTGAATAATAGTTTTACAACAATACTAGAAAAAAATTTCATGGATAATTAGGCTCATAAATGTGTATATATGCCAAATTCCAAATTTCATACCTAGAGTGAACTTTGATTGGCAATGGTGTGCATTTCTAGTTCTGGCCATGAAAAATTAGCAAATACTATCAATTATTGTCTTGGATGACTTGGATTTTACTGTAGACCATACAATTTGCAGAAATGAGTACAAGAGTTTGTAGAAAAGGTTGGTATTCCTATGTTATAGTGCTATTTATTCAATATAACATGAAATGCAGGCCAATGTGTGCATTTCCTCGAGGGACTCAACCCTATTTTTTACCATGTGGAAAACACATAAATTTGAAGTTTCCTTGTAGATAATAAGTTTTTCTGTCTAAAATTTAATCTTTGAAATATTATTTAGGTTTTTTTGGCCTAAAAAGACACACTGTGGTTTGAATCAGTGAATTTGGATTTGTAATGCAGGTTGGAAGTGCATTTGAGTGAAGCAATCCAAAATTGCCTTGCCTCAGTAAAATGCACGTGCATGCCTAATTTCTTTGTCAAATTCAATGAATAAAATAGGAGACTTTTTTTTTAATTATTCCTCACCTTTCATAAGTTTAATATTTCCAATTTATTTCCTGAATCTTTCCCCTTTAGAATGTTTCTCCAAGCAGACATAGTTTTTCTTTGGTGTGCATTTAGTCAGAAAGTTTACAAGTGTTAATAATAGCTTTGAAAAAATACTAGAAGAAATTGTTCATGGATAATTAGGATCAGAAATGTGTATATATTCTAAATTCCAAATTTCATACCTAGAGTGTGCTTTGATTGGCATTGGTGTGCATTTTTTGTTTTGGCCAATACTATCAATTGTTGTTTTGGATTACTTGGATTTTACTGTAGATCATACAATTTACAGAAATGAGTGACAAGAGTTTTTAGAAAAGGTTGTTATTTCTATGTTATAGTGAAATTTATTCAATATAATATGAAATGGAGGCGAATGTGTACATTTCCTCAAGGGACTCAACCCTGATTTTTACCATGTGGAAAATACATAAATTTGGAGTTTCCTTGTAGAGCATAAGTTTTTATGTCTAAAATTTAAACTTTGAAAGATTATTTAGGTTTTTTATGCTTGAATAGACACACTTTGGTTTGAATCAGTGAATTTGGCTTTGTAATGCAGGATGGGCATGCATTTGAGTGAAGCAATCCAAAATTTCCTTGCTTCAGTAAAATGCACCCACATGCCCGATTTCTTGTCAAATTGAATGAAAAAAATATGAGACATCTTTTTATTATTCCTCACATTTTAGAAGTTTAATATTTCCAATTTATTACCTGAAACTTTCCCCTTTAGAATGTTTCTCTGGGAAGGCATAGTTTTCCTTTGGTGTGTGTTTCGTCAAAAAGTTGACAAGCGTGAATAATATATTTGCAACAATACTATAAGAAATTATTCATGGATAATTTGGCTCATAAATGTGTCTATATGCCAAATTCCAAATTTCATACCTAGAGGGTACTTCGATTGGCACTGGTGTGCATTTATGGTTCTGGCGATGAAAATTTGACAAATACTATCAATTGTTGTTTTGGATGACTTGGATTTTATTTTAGATCATAAAATTTAGAGAAATGAGTACACGAGTTTTTAGAAAAGGCTGGTATGTTTATGTCATAGTGCTATTTATTCAATATAACATTAAATGTAGGTTAATGTGTGTATTTCCTCAAGGGACTCAACCTTGATTTTTACCATGTGGAAAACACATAAATTTGGAGTTTTGTTGAAGAGCATAAGTTTTTTTGTCTAAAATTTAAACTTTTAAAGATTATTTAGGTTTATAATTTTTGAACAAACAGAATGTGGTTTGAATCAATGAATTTTGATTTGTAATGCAGGTTGGGCATGCATTTGAGTGAAGCTATCCAAAATTTCCTTGCTTTAGTAAAATGCACGCACATGCCTGATTTATTTGTCAAATTCAATGAATAAAATATGAGACTATTTTTTATTATTATTCGTCACCTTTCAAAAGTTTAATATTTCCAATTTATTACCTGAAACTTTCCCCTTTAGAATGTTTCTCCAAATAGGCATAGTTTTCCTTTGGTGTGCATTTAGTCAAAAAGTTTACAAGTGTGAATAATAGATTTGAAACAATACTAGAAGAACTTGTTCATGGATAATTAGGCTTAGAAATGTGTATATATGAAAAATTGCAAATTTCATACCTAGAGTGTAGTTCGATTGGTATTGGTGTGCATTTTTTGTTCTGGCCATGAAAAATTGGAAAATACTATCAATTATTTTTGGATGACTAGGATTTTATTGTAGATCATACAATTTAAAGAAATGGGTACAAGAGTTTATAGAAAATGTTGGTATGTCTATGCTATAGTGGTGTTTATTAAATATAACATGAAACACACACCAATGTGTGTATTTCCTTGAGGGACTCAACCCTGATTTTTACCATGTGGAAAACACATAAATTTGGAGTTTCCTTGCAGAGCATAAGTTTTTATGTCTACAATTTAAACTTTGAAATCTTATTTAGGGTTTTTATGCTTGAATTGACACTTCGTGGTCTGAATCAAGTAATTTGTCTTTGTAATGCATGCTGGGCGTGCATTTGAGTGAAGATATCCAAATTTTTCTTGCTTCAGTAAAATGCACACACATGCCTAATTTCTTTGTCAAATTCAATGAATAAAATAGGAGAGTCTTTTTTATTATTATTCCTCCCTTTTTAGCGTTTTAATATTTCCAGTTTTTTATCTGATACTTTCTCCTTTAGATTTTTTTGAAAATTCCATCCCTAATATTGAATGTTTTTTTTTTCTTCAAGGTATCTCATCAATGGATCATTCAAATGAGACATCTCGACAAAATATTCCTTGAAAAAGAGGTCGACGTAAGGGTTTCTGTTACTCTAATCTTCCAACTTCGGGACCATGTTACATTGTCCCTCAATTTATTCATGTTAGAGGGAAAAAGAGTGCTAACTGTGCTGGTCATGGACAATGTCATGGATTTGGATATGAAAATTACATATCACATAATGAAACAAGAAATTTCCATCAATCATCAAGTAATCATGCAGCCAATTTACAACCTCATTTCACTCAAATATTGGCCATTAATGCTTCTTCTATTGTAAATATAGCTGATCAAAGTGCTGAAGGTTGTGTTGCTCAAGAACAAAGGCATGCTTTGAATCCAACTACAGTTGCAAGGAATGATAGTGTACATGATAGAAATATTTACCATATAACTAATCCTCTTGCACCATATGTGAATGTCCCATACTTCCATCAAATAAAAAATGTTATTCCTTCTGCCATTACAGTGAACTATGGTTTGTATTATGCAAATATGTATCGCAATGGAATGAACCCTGTTTTTTAGAATAAGGCCATGCTTTTCCCTAAAAAATATGTGATTGATGATGCTGTTGTTACAAATCAGTCTAATCAAAGTTGTAAAGGTTGTGTTGCTCAACAAAAAAGGCATAGTTTGAATCCAAATATAGTTCCAGGGAATGACAATGTTCAATATAGAATTGTTTACCATAGAATTAATCCTACTCACAGAATGTGACTATCCCAAACCAGCCTCAAAGAACAGATCTTATTCCTGCTGCCACTACAATGAACTTTGTTTTGGATAATGCAAATATGTACCACAATGGAATGAATTCCATTTTGCAGAATAAGGCCACACTTTTCCCTCAAAGATCTGGGATTGATGATGTTGTTGTTACAAATAAGTCTAATCAAAGTGGTAATGGTTGTGTTTCTCAACAACAAAGACATCGTTTGAATCCAAATCTAGTTACAGGGAACAACAATGTTCAATATATAATTGTTAACCATAGAATTAATCCTATTTCACCGATTGTGACTATCCTAAACTTCCCTCAAAGAACATATCTTATTCTTGTTTCCACTATAATGAACTTTGTTTTGGATAATGCAAATATGTACCATAGGAGAATGAACTCCATTTTGCAGAATAAAGCCACACTTTTCCCTCAAAGACCTCTGATTGATGATGCTGCTGTTACAAATTAGTCTAATCAAAGCGTTGAAGGTTGTGTTCCTCAACAAAAAAGGCCTCATTTGACTCCAAATATAGTTGCAGGGAATGACAATGTTCAAGATAGATTTTTTTACCATAGAATTAATCCTATTTCAGAGAATGTGACTATCCCAAACGTCCCTCAAAGAACATATCCTATTCTTGCTACCACTACAGTGAACTTTGTTTTGGATAAAGAAAATATGTACCGCATCGGAATGAACTCCATTTTGCAGAATGAGGCCACACTTTTCCCTCAAATATATGTGGTTGATGATGTCGTTGTTACAAATCAGTGTAATCATAGCATTGAAGGTTGTGTTCCTCAATAAGATAGGGAACATTTGACTTTAGTTACAATTGAAAGGAATGGAAGTGTAAAACCTAATGGGAAACAATTGGAGCATGGATCCCTTGATAACTTGGATGAAACTAGAAGACATGAAACAACTGAAATAACTGCATTTCATGAACATGTGGATAGAGATGCAACTATAGGAAAAAAAAATTGTATAGTTGGAGGAGCTGCAACAGAAATGCCTAAAGGGTTTCAACAAATGGAACTACACATTCTTAGAGAAGGTCAAAAGGAAACCTCTTAAGGACATCCTTATTGATTCTGAAGAAGCGGCCATGATGGTTTAACCACAGATAAAAAGAGGGGAAGTCAATATTTAAATAAATTTGGAGATGTTTTTTTAGAAAATTACTCCAAGATGTGGATGAAAATGACATTATTTCTAGAATTGGGTACTTCATTAGCAAAACCTATAATGAAGAGTCTAAAATTGAAGATGTTATTGAACACCTAGATGTAATTATTAATACAATTATGATCAATTGTTGTGGCGAATATTCGTAAGGATTTTATGTCTAGGAACATGGCTTCAGTATTTATTGAATCAAGTATGACTCATAAGAGTTTGAAATGTATGAATCATATTGATTCTCATGGTGTACTAAAGGGTGTTAATGAAACACCACTTTGTAGAGAAAAGAGAAAGTGGAGAAAAGAAGTTGAGGATATTGATATGGGTTGGGAGAGAAATGATGGTTTCCCATATAAAGTTCAAGTCAAGGAAGTAAATCCATATGCTTCCTTCATGGTTGAATCAAATGAAAAGAGGTCTAGAAGTATAGTCAATGAAGTTTCTTTCAAACTTGGTATTCATTCTCGTGTACATTATGATCGATGGGGGAAGGTATGTGAGATATCATTTTACCTACTAGAAGACAATGGCTTAATGTCTTGTGTAAGCCTTGGAAAATGGGATGGAAAAGAAGAATATAAACAAGTTTTATCACATGCTTCTAATCCTAAAAATCAAGAGAACTTAATGGAACAGTTAAACAAGCTTTCACAAGATGGCATCAAGATGATAGATGGAAGGGAAGTGAAAATTAATTTTTTTGAGTGTCATGATCTAGTGGAAATATGCATCTTATTATGCAACAATAGTGTTTCTCCAAAGGAAAATAATTTTTTTCCTTGGTGCACATGCCATAAAAAAGTATACACATGGTTATAGATGAAATCAAAATTGAAGAAAGAGATATTATACATAGTGTTTCTAAATTTTATGCAATGTCAACAAACTTTCTCTTGGTAAGCTATGCACATTTATTACAAGTTTTGAAATTTATGTTTATATATTGCCATTAATTTCTTAATCTTACTTTGTTCTAAAATGTCAGGAATTGAATCCATCTTTCAAACAAAGCAAAGGATGGGATGAAAAGTTAGATGACCGTATTTTAAACATTCAACCAAACTTATATTGTACAAAGATGAATATTGTGAAGAAATATCCCATGGATAGAACAAATGATGAAAGGGTACAAAATTTAATAATGAATTCTTAACTATAAATTAAGACTCCTATTATTGCACTAACTCATACCCACAAAAAAATGTGCTACCAATTACAGTTAACTCCAGGCGCAATGTCCAAGCTTGTATATTGTGCTCTCCATGCTGGGATTAGAACTGTTTTGAATATGTTTCATGAAATTCAAATAATTGCACAAGATTATGACAAGGTTCATCCAACTAGAGGCACCGAGACAACAAAATTTGTTACAATTTGGGAGGAGATGGATAAAATCGGTGTTCCATGTAAGAAAGGAGAACCATACCATCATAAAATCCAAGAGTACAACGATCTTAAATATGGGAAATCAGATGGATCAACATCAGCCAAGATCCTCATTTGACATGAAGGAATTTTAAATGTTTAATAATTATGTTAACATATCGATTATCCTTTATGTGGGCCTTGACTAATAATAAATGATGGTGTTATTTTGTTTTTGACTAATGTAGAATGACTCTCAACGTTATTCATTTTGAACATAAAACGCAATATATAATCATATGCGTTGAAACTTATTTCTTGTTTCTAGGTTATTGAAGGCCAACCAAATGAAGAGAAGTATAACAAGTTGGTGATGATGTTGAAGTGTTATAAAGAATTCTACATGTTGCAACTGCAAGGGTGTAGAGGGGATGATGCATATGCATATGAGAAAAGGTATGTAAATTCATTCTATTAGTATAATATTTTTATTTATTTTGAATGGTGATATCATTTCATTCATGATAAACATTTTGAGCCACTACCATTGCAGAATTGACATCCTTTCTAGTGAGTGGGTTTGGTTGTTTTCTTGTTGTTCAAGAGATGAGATGGTTCCTTATATGCATGTACAAGGGGCACGTGATCTTGATATGACTTGGTCTATTAATCCTTATACTTTGAGATGATTAAGGAATGGAGTAATGGAGCGTAAGCATAGAGAAATGAAAATTTTGAATAGCAACCAAGAAGGAGGAAGAGGAGCTTCTAAGGAGAATACAGGCACAATTGAACATGACAGAATGTGTCTTGTGAATGAGATGAGAGGAAAATTTTTCAATCTTGTTATGATATCAGAAGGTACTTTAAAAAAAATTAGACAAAGAATATTCTTGCCTTCAAATATTAGAAGTCAACTTCGTGTTGAAATGAGAAGTGAAGAAATCCATTGGATGAGGAAATTGCAACACGATTGACATCTCGTTTCCCTGGTGTCACTAGTGAACAAGTGAAACAACTATTTGACTCATGAGTAAAACAATCTAAGAAATTATTGATTGCACCACCTATTAAATTGAGCACATAGATATGTGTAGAAACACACAACTCACAGGATATATCACACAATTTACTCAGTTATTGAAGAATGAAACAATGCAAAAATGGCTTGCTGCTGTGAATGCTTTTCATTAATCAAAGAGCAATTAGATAATAATTACAATGAAGTATAATGGATTAAATAGGCACATGCAATTCAAATCCACATGAGGAAATTTGAATTGACCAGACTCTACTTGACTGTAGGTAACTAAGACCTTGTATAAATCACTATCGGAGGACTCAATAGTTAACTAACCTTGTCTAAACCATTACCAAAGTTCAATGGAGTTCTAAAACACAACTCAAGTGTCTACTTCAGTTTTGATTGAGGCTAACTGACTGTGGTAGGTGAGAAATGCACCTCTCCTGCATGCAACCATTCAAACCTAGCGCTAACTGAATGTATAAGACTAGAACTGATTGTAACTGACTCCTAACTCAGCTTGACTAGTCACTAACTGAACTCAATTGTTGAAGGTTGGTGTTGACACTCCCAGTGGCTCCTAAATTGTAGGAATTGATCTAGGAGGCTCCCAAATTGATGCACGTAAGTGAAATCAATGGAAGTAGGCCTCAATTAGTGTTCCCCACACTTTATTAGCTGAAACATGTGCCCCAATTAGGCCAAGTGGACCCAATGGTGCTAGTGACTAAAAATAGACTAGATGGACTCCTGATTTAGACATATGACCAAATTGGACAAGGGAGGATTAATAATACTAACACCCCCCCTGAATGCTAAATTGGACAATCTGTGGGCCATGTTAACTAAGACCATGGGTCACCCATTACATCAAGTAAAGTAAAGTAACTGCTCAATACAAGGAGGTGGGGAAAAAACCAAATGGGAAAAAATCCCCCCCTCTAATTAAGCAGGTAGAATCAGGATCAATATGGTTCTTCTGTGCGTAGGTATCCCGGGGCTTGGAATTTGAACCTCTCCATCATTATGTCTAGAGGAATCTTCTTCTTTGGAAGAAGAATGATATGCTCAACTAAATCAGAAATATAGACAGATGCCAGATGAAGACTAGACCCATGCAGAGAAAATGAAGTCAAACATGTGAGTAACACTCAAGAAATTGATATGTTGCAGCCATGAACAGAAAACCATGAGTGGTAAGATCAGCCCCAAGTGTTAGGAGCAAGTGTTCAGGCGGATGCAGAATGTCTTCCTCTTTACTAGTTCTGTGAAGAGATGAGCATGTGATCAATGGTAGGGGCACTGGGACTGTTGAGAGAGAATGCTTGAGCTCCACAGTATGATATAGCTTCTGAAATATCTAATGAATCACATAATAAAATATCATCAACCTCAGAAGAGGAAAGTAACACCAAATCCCTAGCAACAATTTTGCAGAGAAATTGCGGTACTTGATTTTTCACACCGAAATTGGTGAGAGAAGCTACAAGCATGACTAAAATCTCTTGCATTTTAAAATATGAACCAAATAATATCAGATCAGAAATTAAATAGGATCTAAATAGGTTCAAAACATATCCAAAAATGTGAAATGAAATCAAAACCCCAACAACAGTTTTGTAGGAGACTTGCAGTACTTGTTTCTTCACACTGTTGATGAGAACGACTACAAGCAGTGCTGAAAGATTATGAATTTGAAATATTAAACCAATAAATATAATATCAGATCCAAATAATATCATATAATATCCAATAAGTTTCATATCATATCCAAAGAAATGGTCAACCGAGACTGTGGATGCACAACTTTCTTCTTCTCCAAAATTCTGAATTTTGGTGCATGCAATCCTGCAGGAATTTGCTGGAAGATATAGATCATAGGGATCGAATGGATCACTCTGAAAATATGATATTTCTTCCAAAATATCCAAGGTATTACATATTTTCACACCAGCAACAACACTTGAGAGATAAAATCAAATTCCTCTTCACTTTTGGAAGCAATTACTGGCAAATTTTACACAGAATTCAAAGGAAAATCACTGGTGAATGTTTGCATGGAAGTGTTTTTCTTCAATATCAGAGATTCAAATTTAATATTCCATTTCAGACTATGAGGATATGAGATATCATATATCTCATAAACTTCTGGAGCATTAGGAGAAGAATTCACTGCAAGGAGACAGTCTTCAATTCGAATTGATTGTGTAGAAGCTTCTGCTTCTTCTTCATTTTGAACAACTTCATTAGAGAGAGTGGAGGCCGAGATTTTTGGATTTATAATTCTTATGGTTATGTATATTCTCTCCAAATTTCTATTATGATCCTCATAAATCATTCCAAAGGTTCTGTCCAATATTTTCCAGAGATCCTTTGGGTTTTTAACAAATATTTTGAGGTAGCACATGCTAGGAGAAAGGGCCATACACATTGTTCCATAAGCTGCATCACATTTATTTATCTAGTCATCCTCTCTCTCAAAGGAATCTTCACCAATTCCAATAGATACCTCATAGATATCTTATCTCTTCAAAGATGCAATCATCTTCATCTTACATTCTGAATAGTTTGTGAATAGGGTGAGAAGAGGAACTGATGAATCCAAAATTAATGAAGCCATTCGAAGTTGTACCTACAAAAACACAAAAGGGGAATTGTAAGGTTGAATAACCTGCACATTTCAGGTTTTAATCACACCCAACATAGTTGATCAATATTGATTAACAATTCCTTAACTTGGGGTATTAAGTGGTAAACCTTCTGCTTCTGGTGCAGAGCTGGAAGGAGCAATTTTGCTGAAAATGATCCAGTAGGAGATCTGAGGAGGAGAAGTGCCTTTTCCACCGAGGCTCTGATATCATATTAAATTGAGCACATAGATCTATGGAAAAACACACAACTCACAGGATATATCACACAATTTACTCAGTTATTGAAGAATGAAACAATGCAAAAATGGCTTGCAGCTGTGAATGATTTTCATTAATCAAAGAGTAATTAGATATTAATTACAATGAAGTATAATGGATTAAATAGCCACATGCAATTTGAATCAACATGAGGAAATTCAAATTGATTAGACTCTACTTGACTGTAGGTAACTAAGACCTTGTCTAAATCACTGTCGAAGGACTCAATAGTTATCTGACCTTGTCTAGACCATTACCAGAGTTCAACAGAGTTCTAAAACGCAACTCAAGTGTCTACTTCAGTGTTGACCAAGGCTAACTGACTATGGTACATGAGAAATGTGCCTGTACTACATGTAGCCATGCAAACCTAGCACTAACTAAATGTAGAGGAATAGAACTGAATGTAACTGACTCCTAACTTAGCTTGACTAGTCACTAACTGAACTCAACTGCTGAAGGTTGGTGTCGACACTCCTAATGGATCCTAAATTGTAGGAATTGATCTAGAAGGCTTCCAAAATGATGCATGCAAGTGCAATCAGTGGTAGTAGGCCTCAATTAGTGTTCCCCACACATTAGTAACTAGAACATGTGCCCCAATTAGGCCAAGTAGACCCAATGGTGCTAGTGACTAAAAATAGACTGGATGGAATCCTGATTTAGACATGACTCCTAATTTAGACATATGACCAAATTGGACAAGGGAGGATTAATAATCCTAACACCACCAACCGTAAGTTTTTCCTAATTTTAAATGGTATCTAGTTCAATTTTCATTTTATAGTGTGAGGAGCCATAATGTGTGCATTCATTAATTATGAATATGTCCTCATAGTTCAATAACTATCTTCCAAGATCAAGGCTGATCAACAAATATGCTGAAGAAGCTTATCGTGAATCACATCACTTTTGAAAGAATAAGAAAAAATGGTGCTAAAACAAAAAAACATCATGTCTTTCCCTCCACTAGTGAGTGCTATGCTCATTCAATTTATTACATATCATTATGTTTTTGTCAATCTAGTTGATTTGTGCTTGAAGGTACATCTTTTTCTTGATCCCTAACTTTCTCTATCTCGCCGATCTCTGGAAATGAGCCAGGCCGTAGTGATCAAACAAAGAAAATGCAAGGGGAAATAGTTTATGATACCCCAATCATGCTTGATGACAATAACAATCACAATTTGGGTGTTTCATCCTCTCGAAATGAGGCATTGTAAACCAGTCTAACAGAAGAAATACAATTGCTAGTTGTTGACACACCTATGATGGCAGTTGAAAATTACAGTAAAACATATGTTTCATGCTCAAGAAATGAGGTAGTGAGTATTATTAAAACACTAGAATTGAATGGAGCAACTAGTGTTGATATGTCAATGATGGAAGCCATGAATCACAATAGAATGTGTGTTCCATCCTCAATAAATGGCATAGATAAAACTGCTGAAAAACAAGATATTCAAGGGACAATTGTTGGCATCGAAATGATGGCAGCTAAGAATCATGTAAAACCAAGTGTTGTTCAAATAACAAAGAGACAAAAAAAACAGAAAAGTCCAAGATGGTCAGAAAACGACATGGTGATGATTTAACCATTTGCTAAGAATTGTATTCATCAGATGGATGAATGAAGAGAAGCAGGTTCAAAAATATGGATTATTCAATCTGGCATGAGATTAATATGGATTTTTCTATCAGTCACTAATGTACATTAAGGATGCTAAAATACCAACAATTATATTTTATCTTATAAGTCTGAAAATATCCTAGCCTACAAGAATTTCAAAGTTTCCTATAATACATGCATAGGCCTGATGATGAAGTCTAATTGAGTGGTTTAAGTTGAAAGAAAAAAGATGTAAGGAATTATTTATCCATTTTATATAGAAAATTTTCTTATCCATTTTATAAGTATATTGAGTGTATATATTGGTATTATAAAAATAATATTCACTTCATAAAATATATCATTCTTTGGATAAGTTTATGTATTTTATAAAAAATATTTATTTCATATGATATAGGGACATTGACGTCATAACCCAATATACCTGAATTTGTGAAAAAACAAATCTATGTGAAATCAATTAAAAAAAACCTCATTTGCGTGCATTCCTAAGCTTGCATTCCTCACCATGCATTCCCAAGTGTGCATTCCTCAATGTGCATCCCTAAGCATGCATTCCTCAACATGCATTCCTAAGTGTGCATTCCTCAACGTGCATAGCCAAACCAGGGGTTTGGTAAGTGGACATAATTCAAGATTGCAGCAAACCAAGCTTGTTTTCCACGTTTCCAATTCTAAACCAAAACAACCATGGCCACAATTGAGATTGGGTCATCGTGTACCATGGAAACAAATGAAACATGGGCATGTTGCACCATGGAAACAAACACAGGGGCCTTCTCTACCACAACATCAGGGGAAGCGTAGGGTTCCCAAGTTGAATGGTTCACGGTGAAAAAATTCCATGAGAATGCTGATGGATGGAGTGATACAACCATATGGCCAGTTGGTATGTTAAATATCCTTTTAAGAGTAGGAGTGGATAGGTTTATTTTAGGAAACATTAATTTCCAAAATGAGGAGATATATGATGCCATCTATAGTTATGATCACGAGGCTATGGAATTGCAAATTTTTGTGAATATGGTTCATCTAAAACTTGATTTGGTTGCCAAAGAAACCAAAATTACATGCAGAGGGGGGGAAATGTTAAACTCCTGGAAAATACCCAAGATAGAAAAGATTGAGATGACTAGTAAAATTTGTGGGAAACGGGTAGTTGTTCCCAGGAATGGTCTAAAAATGGAATATGTTCCTCAAGGAATATACAAAACACTAATTCAAATTATCCTTAGGACCATTATGAATCACCATAAGTGGCATGATATTTCGGGTGATTGCATGAAGCTGGCCATACACTGGGTTGAAGACATGGCCATAGATGTCCCTCATCTACCGACTAGGAAATTGCACTCTGCATTGTAAGATCGTAAAATGAAGAGGGTCAAGTTCAGTTACCCCAACACACTTCAAAAAATTATTGATTTATGTCATCCCTGTGTTGTAGGGTCAAAATCTATTAGAACATACATTAGGAAGCCTAAAAAACAACAAAAAATGAGGAATTACCTCAACTGTTTTTAAAGAATAATGTAGAAGAAGTTTCTACTATCACTACATCAATATTACATGGACAACCTTTCAAGGACAACATGGAATCAATGGGAAATGACATGCCTTCACTTTTCCCTGAAGAAGGTGTTGCTGTCACAACTTTGGATGGAATGCATGGAAATGTAAATGCAGATCAATGTGAGGAATTTGTGAACAATGATATGGACCATTCATCGACTAGTGATGAAGACCTATTTCAATCCAAATATTCTTTTCATGATAGATTTGTTTTTTCTCTATTTGATAAATTGGTGCATTTCAAAGAATAATCTACCTTTTGGAAGGATTCCTTCACAACTAGCTATGAATTGTGCATAACTAAGGATGTCCAAATTCTTGATTTTGTACATCGTGTTACATGTTTTGAGAAAAAAAAATTATGGAAACTGAAAAAAATAATTGGTTAGAAGGATAAAATTATTAAGGATCAATGTTCTAAATTTATTGTAATTCTATATGGATCGATTTTTGACCTTGAAAAACTCAAAGACATGTTTCAGATTGAAAAGAAAAAAAGATGAAGCAACTATAGGGATACTTGTAAATGAGCTGAAAAACAGGCCTGAAGTTTTGAACATGCTACCACTGAAGACTGTAGTTGTTAAGGAAGCAAAAATTTAGCAAGAATTGAAGCAGAAAGAAATAGTTATTACTTTTTTGAAGGATGAGTTTGAAAATAAAATCAAAGAAATGATCATTAAACATCAAAATGAGATTGCAGATTATGAAAGAAGATTGGAAAAATTGAATAAAACAATTAAAAATAAAAATGAATTGCTGAAAACTAAGAGAATTGAAAGGATTTTGGCAAATCTCATGACTAAAAGAGCTGGAAGAGGAAAATAATCAAAAATCAAGGGTAAACAGGTCTACACACCAAAAGAATCAACAGTCAAAGGTAAAAAGGTCATCAAACCAAAAGAATCCAAAGTCAAGGCTAAAAAGGTTAGCACACCAAAACATTTTGTCTGTACAAAACTTGGTGATGTAACTATGGAAAGATTACTCGAGTTTGAGAAGTCCTCGCAACAAAGAGAGAATACCTTGAATGAAGCTGCTGCAACAATCTAGGATGTATAGTTTACATTTGGCTCATCAGATCCAACATTGAAGAAGAATATAGAGGAGAAGGAGACCAGAATTAGAGAACTTCACCAAAAACTATTGGAGAAGGGAAAATCACTACATTTGAGATGTGAGTGATATACAAAAACTGAAATCCCAAATTAAAGATTTGCACGAGATACCTGTGGAAGAAGAAATTTTGTATACTCCATCTGATACATATTTGAGGGCACAAGAGCTCGAGAAGGAGGTACAACAGGTCAGGAGAAAATTATCTACAGATGAATTTGAGATGAGGTGGATGAAGGATGATCTTAAAATAAAGGAAGATGAGCACTAAAAGAAGTATAATAATAATTTAGAGATGTTGAAGAAATTCCTAGAAGAAAAAGATAGATTGCATACAAAAGTGATAAATCTTGCAAACAAAGTGGAAGAGAAAGAAAAACAATTACAACATATGACTGATTAAGATTCTATAGAAGTGGAGGTTTCTGGAAAAGGAAAAAGAAGCTATAGCGAATTTTCTTATTTTAAAAAGGAGGAATTGAAAAAACATCCCAAGCATCCTCGAGTTCTAGAATAATATGGTGTACATATGATGTCTATGTACATACTAATATTGTTGTAATATAAATTGTAAGTATTTCTCAATAATGCATATAATTTGATATAGTTAATGTGATTCTAATGTAATGTGTTAATCCATATGTGCATTTTTCCTATATCTATGAGAGTTTAATGTGCAACACATACTAAAAAGTGTATATGAAACTACAAATGATGAAATATATTCTTTGTAACTTCTTGGTGGTGGGTTTCAATGTTCTTTGTTTGTTTTATGCACATAGTCACAAGTGAACATAAATTGCATTTCAGTGTGGATGAAGAACAAACAATTTGCACCGAGCATGCAGAAGCTTCCAAGTTAAAAATTTAAATATTTGGAAACCAATTGCAACAAATTTACATTGAATTGACAGATCATCATCTCTAGTGTAATACATAACTAAGTGGATAGTTATTTTTAACATTGTTAAAATTTGAAAGTGCAACATTTTATTAAACTTTTTTTTAATGAAGTATATAATTAATTTAATCTTTTCAATTAAAGTATTATTTTTTAGATATTCAACATTGAAGGGTTTAATGAATACATGCCGTTAATAATTTATTCTTAATTTTTTTGTATCTTTAATATTACTTATAGACAAAGGAGGTGCACTCCCTTTTTGGAATATTGGGCTACTTTGTTATATATTGATCTTTGCATCAACTTGTCTACATAGGACAACGTTTTATATGGGAACATAGTAAGTATTGGCCCATAATTAGTTATAATTTACTAGACTCATAAAAGTTTAGCACTCTTTATGACTATAATGTGGAACCAAATGGATGTATTTGTAATGTTGTATTTGATTCACAATTGAATATCAAGGAACAATTGTTTTTCCTATGAAAACAAAAAAAATTCCCTTGAAAATGGGATTAAAACTAGCCCTTCAAATTTGATCACTGTAGGTTATGAAAACTTAACACTTGGTCTACCTGACATTAAGACATACTCTTGCCACAAAATTGGGTGCACCTTGAGCTCACCCTTAGTCTTCCCAACATTTTGTACTATCTTTGTACTGAAAATATGCCTATTCAGTTTTCCTCCTATTAAAATATTTCCCAGCTATTCAAATTTTACAAATTATAATCATCAAAAGTACAAGGAAACTACTCCATGTACAGAATAGGGGGGCCTAGGTGTCAATGACATCTAAAAATGATAGAATAGTTCCCACTTCCACCTCTAGACCATCCGAGTCTAGATATACTCTGGCCTCTAGAGTCTTGGGGGAAAGACATGATTTTTTAGTATGTTAAAGTGACCATTTGCGTCCTCCAAGAGATGAGGGAATCATACATAGATCACATTAATTCCAAGATATAGATATACTACATCATGAGGATCCCAAACTCATAATAACATTCCTTAATACTTAGTCAATAAATAGGGTGTCTTGTTGAGGAAAATCTCATTTGGACCTCATTTCTGGTTTTTTATGTGCATAAAAACTTGACCAGTTAGTGTCATTATTTCCCCTCTCATGGATTTTAGAGAAATAATTCCCAAAATGGTGACATCAAATGTCAAAATTGGAGTTGGGAAGATAAGTTTGGAGTCCTACTGCCAATGCAGGGGCTTCATAGCTCCCCCGTCCATCTGAAAAAACCTTTAGCTCATATATTTAGTCCTATCATTTCTGAAGTGATGTGGCATTGGTGGATAAGCACATGCCAATTTCGATCCAAAGAAATAACTAAGTGGACTACAACCAGTTTCGACATCAACTTGAGATATGTGAAGAGATGCAAAATATATATATGGCTAAAAAAATAATTTAATGTTGCTACTCTGTGGTTCCCAATCCTAGCTTGGATGGAGGCATAATTAGTGCTAATGATGGGAAATGGCTGAGTAGAAACTATCTATTATCTTCCATGCAGATAGTATTTTCCTCAAAAGAACATAATCGGGGTGCTAAGAGATGGGATAGAACAAGCAGTTGGAGCACTGTTACTATTGAGTGGAACTGTTGGGGCTGGACAAAAGAAGATAGTGAAGGATGCAGGGGGCAAGGTTTCAAAACTATCCGATAGACACAGGTGAGGATGACGAAGCTGGTGGGAGAAATCCTAGTTGGGGCTTATCCAACATGTTGAGTTGTAATTGGTGCTTCACGGTTTGGAATATGAAGGAATGAGAAATTTCACATTTCATCATTTCATCTCTTGTATTATGAAAATATAGATGATTGAGGCAATTTTTGTTTATTTTTAGCTTGTCCAACATTATCATTGTGTATAACACACTTCTGTCTAATTTTTTTACAATGAAAAATCAGTTCCTTGATATTGAATAATGAATCAAAGAGAACTCTGTTAATACGTCAATGTTTTAGTTTTCAACAAATTATGGAAACTATGAAGCAAAAAAGTCTAGCAAGACTTAAACAAATAAAATATGGACACTTTTTTTAGCTTAAAAAAATGAGCATAATGCAGACTTGTCAACCAGCAAAATGGGTATAACTAAACAATAATAGAAAGTAATATCAAAACGAGTAAGAACAATAATCCTCTACTTACTTATTAACTCAAGATAATTCATTAGCTATAAGGGAATGTGTCCTTTCATGCACTCGTTCAATTATCTTCCTTGGCTTTCATTCCATAAATTGCATCACTTGTAGTGCTAAAACTCTAGTGGAAAATCATAGGTTGATTACAGTCACATTCAGAATTCATCCAATATGAGTTCAATACTAGTGTTTTGGTATGCTGATCCTTACTATTCCCTCAAATGGTTTTCTTAAACTATCATATGGTTTGTTTGGTCTATCAATGGGGTGCCTTCAAATCTCACTAGACTCTTTAACCAAATTCAAATGTTCTTCATTAATTAATCCTAATCACCAAAATTGACATCCTGGGTATGAAATATGGACTAGAATAATGAAACATTTTTTAGCGTACACATCCATGAATCAATTCCTTCAAATTGGATGCATAGCTATTCTTTAGACTTGTTATCCATTTGACAAAATGCACGCCATTGGAAAATTATGCATGCTTAGAGAAATCAAAATGGAAAAAATTTAAGGCACAAATTGGAAATGTTAAAATTAATAAAGGTGACAAATGAGAAGACATAAACTCTTCTATTTTAGTCACTAAATTTGACCTTGTAATGAAGTTTGGGAGTGCATTTTAGTGGAGCAAGGAAATTTTCGCTAGCTTCACTTAAATGCACACCCAAAGTGCATTATGCAATGACTCATCTTCAGAAAATCCAAGCAATTTGTCATAATAAATACAGACATACATGCCTACCTTTATGGTAAAATCAAATGGATTTGTGCTGCACACCAATAACCCATCAATTCGAAAGAATTCCCTCAATTGGTAATCTTCATCTATCAAGAATCCAAACAAGTCTAAAAAAATATCCTACATTTTATTCAAAAGCATATCATGGACAATATAGTGTGCTATTAACAAACATTATAATGTCATGGATGCATTACTTCTTTTCTAGGCACAAAGAGTGTACATGCCACATAGAGACACATTACATATACTAGATAAATTTGCAAGGCGAGAAATTTACAACATATACAAAGAATATGTTGGTGGTGCTCAAGAAAATGGTATTTTCATTACATATTCATATCTTACAAGAACATGGGAAAAGCAATTCCACAATATTCGTATTCCTAATAAGTTAAGGATGGGGATTTTCAATACATGTGCATCTCCAAAATCAAGAAGGAATAAATTTGAAGGGGTAGAAAAAGGTATATCTCTACAAAATTATTTGTTATAATTGAATAGTTATCAATTATGAAAACTCATTATCAATATTTCCATTTCATATTATGTGCAAATTCCATTATCAAACCAATTCAAGAATATTTCAATCAATAATAAATTTAATTATTTTTTTACAAACATTAAAATAAGTGTTATGATACTTTAGATAAATATATAGGTTCTATAGTTGATGTCATGCATCAGAAAATAACCTTTTGCCACATTTTGTTTTTACAGCATAAAATTTAAAGAAGGATAATTTTATTTACTTTCACTTGGTTGGATGTATGCTTTTCAATGGACAAATGTTTCCTAGGGTTTACTTCACAACTCCAAATATTCACAATGATTCAAATCTAACCATCACAATAATTCATCACGTGATTACTCATTGTCTTGGTAATATTACATAAGTTTTGTACCTTCGATTGAACAACACCCAATATGAAAAAAAAGTCAAATTGCTTCTGGATATCTAAGCATGCTCGTTGAATTGATAAATTTTCAAAATGTAAAGCTTGGTTTTCTTCTTATTGTACACATGCATGCCGATATTGATCAAATGTTTATTTGTTTTGTAGTAGAGTTAAAGAGGAAGAATATTGGGAGCCTACTATCATTAATTTCAATAATTTAAAATTCATACTTTCTAGAGCCTATGTAATGTCGCCATTTTAAATAATTGCATAGCAGGACATTTCCATCAATCCTACTAGTTTCCTAGGTTGGATGGATGCATTTGGAATTTTAATAAGGGAGATAATAGATGATGTTCAGACATTGGAATAAAATAAATATTTAATAATGGATCTAAATAAATAAATACAAGAGAAAATTTAAGTGGCAAAGGAGCATGGAGATACATGGAGATTATGGGGCCCACACAAGCTATTATTTATGTGCCACATGGCATCCACCTCTTGCAATTTCAAATCCATGGGAATCCTAATGTTCTTGGATGAATTAGAAGGCTAATACACTTATCCATATGCATCATAGATCTAATTTGGAAGGAAATTTAACTTACATGGAAGAGGAAGAGTCAAATAGGAGCTTCTTTGACACTTGAGATAGATTCCCTAACATCTATGACATCTATGACACCAATGATGAAGATGCTATGACATTTATGACATATTGAAGACCTGAAGGCTAACATATGACCATTATGACATGTCAATCCTAATTATAGCATCCAAGAGGGTGCTCATGTGATTTGGGGAAGCTCAATGGGTCCCTACTCGAATTGGGGGAAGATGAAAGTGTCACGTCCCCAACCCTCTACTAGAGGAAGAGGATGTGACAATGTCTAACAACCCAGGAAATCTAAGCCCCATGAAAAAATATATAAAATGATTTGAAATAAAACATACATAAGTATAAATAGATGCATAATGAAATCTACATTGGAAGCATAATTCGTTCATTCAATACATTCAAGCATTTAACATGTTCATATAAATTCATAACAATATACAGTTGCATTAAATAAATAGACAAGGATACTTATCTTTGAGAGAGATTGTCCCACAACCAGCGATGCCACTGCAACATTCCACCCAACCATAGGCTAGTGCACTCTTTAATCTCTCAGCAACACTGCCACCCTTGAGCTGGGCATGATTTCCCCAAGGAAAGGAACACTAGCAGACTTCACCCACAGTCAAGGATACAATAAACTTCATCCAAGTCAACATAGTTGGGTTTATCATGCTCTCAACGAAGTGGAAAAGTTGACTGCTAAGCTAGTGATCTCAATATAGAGCTATGATCACCCACACTGGATCTAGCCTGACCTTTAAACAGTTACCCACCCAACACAAGGAAGCATTCCCTTCTCTACTACACAGTCCCTTAGGTCATGCATTCCCTTCCAGTGCTATTCAGGGCATGCAAAGAAGGAACCCAACCTTCTATATTGGTCTGTGAGGTGCCTTCACACATTATGTTTATCAAGCAAGTCTAGGCCCATTTCCATTCCTTGATCAGTGTAGATTCCAAAGCAAGGATGTATACAGAGTTATCTCAGTACTTGAAATAACAAACGTAACAGAAGCCAAGGGAAACACATGCACAGAGTAATTTATGAATTTTTGAGCATTTCCAATGCCAAACGACTGCTACAAATTCACCAAACGAAAAAAAATTGATGGTTAATCAAATCCAAGACACAAAAATCAGATTCTGGGCAATCAGATTAAGGAAAAACAACCGGCAATTAAGAGAATACGTGAGAGGGGGAAAATCCACACAGGAAAACCCAAACGTGAAAGGAAACAGATTGTCAAATGAGAGATAAAATTGTCTAGTGCAGACTCATAGGTTTTTCTTGCTACGTGGATGCAGAATGTGATTCTACAAAAGGTTTTTCCCATTCCAAATCATGAGGGAAGATGAAACGCCCATGCGTAAGGGAAAAGGTGGACGCTTTTGCCCAAGAAAAGCTAAAAAATGTTTTTTCCCCAAGTGGGATTTGTCCAATTCAAATTTCTGCCTGTTCTTTCAATTCCCCCCCCCCCCCCCCC
>LPNX010558634.1:74674-100532 GCA_001517045.1 Pseudotsuga menziesii
TTTTGTGCACATATTGGTAACCTTAGAAGGCTAAGTTTGTTTATAAAATACATGTATCAACCACGAGAATGGATTTTGATCATTTGTGAAGAGAGAGCGCTAGTTGATGACTAGTTTCTTGCCTTAGCAAATTTTGAGGGTGAAAGATTCCCATCCAAGTTGGTGTTGGGAGAGGCCATTCAGGTATTTCATGGAGATTTAATGGATTTTGTATTTGTAGGTGTAAGCTACATGGAAAATATTGGTTTTTTCTAGTGCAACACATTCTCTCAACCATTTCCAGTCTTTATTGCATATTCTTGCTCATGGAGGGATTGCGCTTTGGGTGGGATATTGTACTCTTTGGGAGATATTATCATGGTCCATTTATGATTGTAATAATACTAATATACTATTTTATTCATATTAAAAATTATCAGGTCTAAATACCAAATGGTTGTATGTAAAAGTGATTATTAATGAGCAAACACTGACCATTTCCCCACTATATTGATGTATGAAATTGTAAGGCTGATGATTTCGAATGAAAGAATGTTTATATGATGTATGTATGATGAATGGAATTAAATTTATAATTATTACAAGTTTTATATCCATCACTTAATAATTTGAATTCATCTTACTCAGTTTATTTACATTTGGAGAAGATTTGGTGCCATTTCCCCAAGGGTTGAACTAGTGATTTTGCAGCTGTTTGGGAGAGGGTTATAACAGTATTTATAAAATGAATAATTATTCACATGACATTAATAATTTACCTTAAACATCATCTATATATTTTCTTAAATTTGAGTGGGTTTGGGAGCATTTGGAAAGCCATTTTCAGCATTTACCCTGGGGGAATTGGAACCCCAATTTCCTAGTGAAAACTCCTACCTTGGACAGAATATTAAACAAGTTTGAAGAATTATTTGGAGGGTCATAAATAATCCCTGAATATCATATTCAAGTATTAATATTAGTAATATAACTTCTCAGAAGATATGGTATCATTTGTATCAATTTGGATACCTAGACATCAAAACTAGTCAAAGGTCAAAATAGGGGAAAAAGTGAAAAATTGGTCATTTTAATAAAATATCTTAAAAATGGACATTACAAATGGTATCATAGCATGGTATTTTCACCTGTGAATTAATACCATAAATTGAATAAAAATTTGCAGACATGTCTTGGCTTCACAATAGACCCACTATGCCTACTTTCCTTCCTCCTTGACCAACGAAAGAAGCAATTACAACCATAGATATTGAAGCATGCTTCTAGGAGTATTGAACTTTGAGAGGGGATATTAATGAAAGGTATTATTACCAAGAATATATTGTCAAGTATGCATTTAGGAACCATAAGGAAAATGTGAACTCATTAAAGAAAAAACAATCTACTTGTGAAAAGATAAAATATTTATTCTGCCCTATGAATGAAGAAGTTATAAATACTTCTACAGAAATCATGTGGAATGTGTGGAAGAAATTTTGGTATAAAAAGGATGAAAATAAAATATATGCACCATTACATAATTAAATAGAGAATAATGAAGTGTATATTGAATTACCTCAAGGTGATTGCAGAAAAGAACATAAGGAGGAAAGTGAATACAAGCACACAATCCTTACTGATGGGGGTTATGAAAATCAAAGAGAATTTATTTATGGAATATTGAACTATGAAAGAGTAACTACTGATGGGTGCTCACAAATCTATGCTAGTGACATAGAGATCAGATTTCAAATGTTGCTGCAAGCCAAATTTCTCATAAGCATAAATATGAAGAGATTGTAGCAGCTAATGAAGAACCAAGGTCAACTTCCCCATCACCACTTGAGCTTCAAGAAGTTGATCAAGTCAAGAAGAAAGAAGAAGAGGAGATTACTCAACAAGAACCTATTTTTCTTTAAGTGATTTTGAATATGAGTGAAATGGATATCCATGATTCCCTTAGCATACTCCATGACACTAAATCATTGGTGTCAAATTCTTGAAGGAAAATTTCTTCATTGGAGGATTCATCCTTCCTTGAAGACATGAAGAAGATTCAAAGAGAAATGCGGAACATTGAAGGTAATTTCATGTCTTTTATTTTTTATAGAAACAATTTGGTTGAGATTAATGAAAGTTTACATGAAGAATATTTGAATAATAACGAGGATATTCATTATCTCAAAATTCAAAATGAGAAACTTCTACAGAGGTTGCAAGATACTTGTTCTTCCTCCCATGTCTGAGATTGTCATATGGTATATTGCTTGGAGGATTCTCATGACATGATGGTGTTATCCACCTGAATGGCACCTCTTCGTTCGAGTGCCGACATCCCTCATGTTGGCACACAAAAGGACATCTATGGATTGAGGGTTGCCCAAAACACTATAGATGGGTTTATTATGAACTACATTCATCATCCATCCAGTTGGTTATTTTTACCCTTTAGCTATGTCAAGTCATGTACACGACTCTCTATATATGCAACTCACTTGTTGTATGTGAGTATCAATTGTTGCATGTCACGTACAGATGTGTACGCGGGTTACCCTTAGAGCAACTTGCAGGTCATACGCGAGTTGCCAGTATTGATACCCGCGTACATCTCCCTTTGACATTAAAAATAAAAACACACGATTACTTGAGATTAATTAAGCACTTAACATTAATCTCCTTAACTGTCTCAACCTCCTCAACCTTCGAAACTGCCTTAATTCACTTAGTATAAATATAGGCCTTGGGGAGGGTGTTAATTACATACACTTGGAGAGAAAAGTTATGCTGGTGGAGTTTATACATAAGTCTTTGGAGCAGTGGAACTCAGAATCCTTTGGTTGCAGAGGAGTCCTTGTCTCAGGTGTTGGGCTGTAATCTGAACTCTTTTATTATGGTTAATAAAGAGAATCCTTCTTCCATATGTGTCTTGAATATATCTCATATGTTGTGGTTTGATACATGTTTATATTTCAGCATTCTGTATATGATTTATCTAACCTGGTTATATATATGTATCATCTTATATTTGGAAGATTGACTCCTGACAGGTGAAGGAGAAGCATCCATGAAGGCTTTGGAGGAGAAGTAGAGTGGAAGAGGACAAGCTAGGATCAGCCGTTGTGTATCGGGTGAGTATTTCCCATCCTCCTATTTCCTTTACTGCACTCTAGAGTCGATTTCCTGCAAGTTTCTTGAGTATGTTGGTAACCCCAGACCTTCAGTTATAAGGTGTTTATTCCTATACAACAGAACTAGTGACTCCGCTGGGGAGCCCAGACTGCTATAGGTTTTCTTTGTCACCCTTGACCAGTCTTTGCTTTGAAATTGGTGTGTGGTCTTTTATCCTGGTTCATACTTATCACAATGTTTGAAAGTCTTGTGGATTTTTCTTGCTTTTTGAGAAAATTTTTGTACCTATACGTGGGTTACTCTTCTACATAGTCGCATACAGAGGCCTGCATACACGGGTTGCTCTCTTCGATAGTCACGTACAGTACACGAGTTTCCCTTATATACAGTCGCGTACAAGCCTGGAAATAGGGATTTTCTAGGATTGGGTTTGCTTGTCCCTCTCTTTGAGTAATTCATGTTTGTCAGTTGGATTTCTTTATAAATACTGTGCTATTAGTCTAAAGACATTGGTGACCACACTTTGTGCTTTTTCGAAAGCCCTTGGGTTCCTTTTTCTTGGATTATTTTCTATTTGCATGTTGAAGTAGCTTGGCTTGTTTGAGTTATAGGGTGAAGTGTCTCTGTCCATATCAGTGATCAGGGTCTTGGGCATTGTTTTTTCAGTCTATCTTTGGATAATGATTGGTTTGTCACTTGTCTTTATGAGTTTACAGTGATTTTTGTCATTGTGTGCACCCAAGCTAGGGTTCCTAGTCTCCCTTTGGGGGTTGTTTCTTGGTTTTGTTAGCCTGTTTACTTCAATTTGTTGGTTTTATACAGTTTATTAGATCCAAGTTTACTCAAGTATAGTGCATTTTAGGTGCATGGTAGAGTTTGATCATTTTTAAAAGTGAAAATAAAACATCGTCAAGCTTTTGCATTTTGCTTTTGCATAAGTAGTGTTTATTCAGTTTAAAAATATAATCTCAAAAACTACAAAAACATAGGCTTAGTTTCTTTTATCGTTTGCATTTAGTTCATCAATATATATTTACAAAAAACGAAAAATAAGTTTGTTTTAATAGTGGTAATTTGCTTTGAAAAATACACCTTTACTTTCATTTATTTCTTATCGAGTCAAAAACACCATAAGTACATCACTCCATTTCCTTCTAAGAAACATCCCTTTAAAATGAACGCATAATTAAAATTTACTAGTAATTTTTTGTTTTAAGGGGCCTTTCACCTACTAGCTTAGGCTAGACTTGTGGGATAGGAAGTGTAAAATTCCCATAAGTTTTAAAACTCGGACGTAGTGGACCTTTCTTTAGGTAAATCCTTGAACTTATCGATTGTATCTGGGAAGCTCCTCTCACACGGGAGTTAAGCACGAGGCCGCGTGGAGGCTTGGACAGAGGAGATAACCCTCTGAATCCTTGTCAAAACATAAATAAGGAATTTTATGCATCTGGGGATTCTGTCCTAGACAAATTTTTGGGCTCAACTACCCTACCCATGTGTACGAGTCAGGATTGCGACTGTCCCCCTAGACTGTTGATATAGCTAAGGTAGCCTTTAGTCTCTTGACTTTTAGGGTTCATACCTAGGTAAACCGGAAGGCTATTTCTGGTTCACCTTGAACGGGCTTGGAAGGTAACCCTTGTTGAAAATGTAGGAGGGCGGTTGGGTGATTCCTCCGCTTGTGCCTAAGAACCACTTCAAGGACGCCAAGTAATCGTTCATCAGCTTTCTTCGGGAAAGTACATCTTTCACCCTTGTTTGATTGTTTGAGGATTTAGGATTTTTATAGTGTATGCTCTATGGTTTTGCCTATGTTTAGTTGGCCTTAGGGTGTGATTTGTCAAATTTTCAATCGTGGAGGACCAACCTTTTAGAAGGTCAAGAAGGTTGAGAAACCTTCCTCCTCTTGTCACATTGGAACCTCCGCCTCCACCCCAAAGGCGGAGTTTGGACACGTACGGTTCATTTGAACTGGTAGGGATAAGTGAAGTTCTTGGTGAACCAGAACGGATAGCTAACCATTTTGATCTTGATACAGTTGAGATAGAAGAATTGTAGACTAATGAGTTTGTAAGAAATTTTAACACCCCCTTGATTGATTTAAACGATCCTATGATCGTTCAGGTTAGACCTTTTGATTCACTTGTATTAGGTGTCCCTGTGGGTAGGATCATGTCTTTTGTGGAAGAAATTCCTTTTGTGTTCACCTCAGCCATTCCGGCTGAAGGGGTACTACCTCCCCCAGTAAGTGCCCCTAGATCTAGTATAACTTCTACACCGTTGACTCCAGCGAGCCGGGTGGTTCAACCACCAGTTCACTCAAATCTAGCAGGTAATTCTAGTGATATGGTTACTGGGATTCCCAATATACCTACTATTCCTTCTTCCTTTCCATATACTACCTAGAGTGGTCCAGTAGGATCCTTGGCGTTTTCCAAGGATTTCCTTGGAATGGGGGGCATATTACCCCATCCAGTCCATACGTAAGTCCATCACCTTCCTATGTAGGAGTACAGTTTGGGAACAATACCTCTTATGGGAAAAGTTTCCAAACTGCGATTTCGGTTTCGTTTACGAGCTCTCCCTTTTCCTTGTTCAGCGGAGGGATACCGGCTCCTATCTTTCAGACCCCTGTTTCTATGGGGATGGCCCGAACTTCTTATATTGCACCTCCCACACACAATCCTATGGCTTACGGATGGAATCCTTTTCAGAGTAGTCTTCCCACTTCGTAACCGGTGGTAGGGGTCAACCTCACTTTTACCCATGGGCATTTAGGGGTAGGTCCCTCTAATCCCCAAGTTAGCACATTTAGTACCCCGCTTCGACCCAAACTTCCTTTCCTGGAAACTTTAAATTTTCCATATTTGTCAAAATTGATGAATGACCCGGTGAGGCATGACCCATTGTGGCCACCTGTTCCCACCAAATTGCAATTGGACATCCCTAAGTTCAAAGGAAAAGTTGGTGAAGATCCTGGGGCTCATGCCACCACATTCCATTTATGGTGTTCTTTGAATTCGTGGAATGAAGATTCAGTTAGGTTGAGGCTGTTCCAGAGAACCTTGACAGGTACCATGGCAAAATGGTATATTGAATTGCCTTCTACTGCTTTCAGTAGTTTTTGGGACTTGGCTAGTGCATTTCTTAGCCACTTTCAGCTTTCGGTTTGATATGATTTCGGAATGGACTTGTTGTCTACTTTTAGACAAAACAAGGCTACCCACATCTCGGATCACATCCAAGAGTGGAGAAGGAGAAAGAGCCTTATAAAAGCCACTATCCCCCCTGAGTTCCTTTTAGAGTGGTTCCTTAAATCCCTGTTGCCCTACATATCTAAGGACGTATCCACCTCAGGAGTGACGAATGAATAAGAATCCATTCTCCGGGCCCAACAACTGGATTTGATTTATTCACAATTTGGGATCTTGTATGAGATTATCCCTGAGGCACTGAGGCCTATGCATGATGCGGAGAAGCCTAAGCCTGGACCCCATGCTGATGGTGTGGTTGGGTCCATCAAATCTCCCACCGTAGAGTCTTTGGCTAAGCAAATTCACCAGTTGTCTGTCAAGAAGTCTACGACGGAGGCAGCAAAGGCTGCCCCCTGCCCCCAGAGTGCAAATGTTTTTGCACAAACCTCTCAGAAGTGAAATCAGCAGGTGCATGGGCTATAATTGAGCTCCTATGGGATGCTTTGTCACGTGGCATCACCCAGCTTGAGGTCTATTTGGACTCTCAGTTGGTAGTTTCCCAGCTCAATCGAGCCTATCAGGTACGAAATCCTATTTTATTATGTCAGTTCATGCAAATTTGTTTATTGGAAAGACATTTTGAGGTTATTACTTTCAATCATATTCCACAAAATCAGAATTCATTGACTGATGCATATGCTAATTACATTTTAGATTGGCATCTCACACACATTTTATAAAGATATATAGAAAACATATGAAGAACATTTGGAAATAAACTGACAACAAACACCAATATATATATATGTAAAATATCTGTCCATAGATAGGTCAAGTATGATTTTCAGATCCCGTCATATACAAAAAGTACAAAAATGGATCATAGTCAATCAAAATGTCTTAGATATAAGCAGGACCACCCTGGTCACTAGGACCACCTTGGTCCCCATGGTCCCTCTGCACTCTGGCTTCCTCAGCCTCCTTGGCTTCGGCAGCCTCCACCGCCTCTATATATATGAGCACTGCTCTAACCACTCATCTGAAAAGACGTAGCCAAACCGGTGGAACTCCAACTACAAACTCCTGCATGGCTATCGGGATATGCTCTATCTGCAAGGTAGGTACTCATTGGGTCAGCCTAGCCAGCTTCCCCTCTAGAACCTTGATCAATCCTGGATCCTCACCTATGACAGGACGAACAAACATGCGAGGGTGCCCTTCAGGGCGGACCAGTCCAATATCTGCATTTTGACACATTTATAGGATTAAGACTTGTACATATGTATATATCTCTCATTTTAAAATTCATAAAAATTTGAAAATGATAAAAATTAAAAAATTACTTACCTAGCTCTCCCCATGCTCCTCCTGGAGGGAGGACAAGGTCTGGGTCACCTCGGAAGTCCATCCCAGCATATGGAAACTGCTCCAGTGCCGGTAGCTATCGTTCCCACCAGGTATAGAAATCATCATCATATACGCTGTGTACTGTGTCTCCTCCTCCTTGACGGAGGAAGATGTCTCCCCATCTACTCAGCCTAGGCTGACGTGGAGAGCTGATCGGTAGAGGTATGGCAGGGCTCAATGCTGGTACTCTCTTGAAGAAGAAAGCCACTAATATGCTAGCATAGCCAAAAAATTTCTGTCTTCCTCTCTTGCAGTCGGATAGTTGTCTCCTCATGATGGGGACAACTCCCGAACACCAATCATAGAGAGCACCTCGAAAATAGTCAACTGCCAGCCTCATTTGGTTCCTTGTGGCCAAATGTAAAGATGAGGATCCTGAAATTCTCATGATGGTGCTAGGAAGTACCTATAGAGTAAAGTCTCAGATATGTACATCTGGAACGTAGTTCCCTCTCTTTTGAGTGCCCGGTGTGCAGAATACATCTATGTAGTTTTAAACACTTAAAGGGTCGCCGCACCTGTCAGTGCCCTCCAAGTTCACCCATTCCCCTCGTTGTGACAGACTGGTTATGAAATATATGTCTTCAGTGGTAATCTCCAAGGTTTCACCCTGTAGATTGAACATCCCCAAGTCATGATCCCAATAATTTACCATGAACTCCAGTATGCGGACATTGGCCCGCATGGGTGATGTGCAAAATAATTTCAGTAGCCCACTGGTTCACAATGCCTGTATAGTGGGCGCATTTTGGAGTGCTGCTTGGTCCATTATTTCTTGCTCCCTTTCCCTCCATTCCAGAACCATCTTTTACCTAGAAAAAACAATTAATTTGAATCAGTAATTCCATATCAAAATTCATAAAATTTTGACTATTTTTAGCCTTTTCTCCTCCACGCAGTACACGCGATTGTCTAGTTGGACATGTCACATATTGTATGCGACTGTCTAGTTAGGCAACTCGTGTACAGAACGCGTGTACGGGAGTTTTCATATTGGCAACCCGCATACGCGCTGTGCTACAGTTCAGGATGCTTTTAAATATGGAATTAAGACTCAAACTTAATAATTGCTTGGATCAAAATGAAGAGCTCAGGGTGTAGGCTTACCTGCAACTTGCGGATTTCGATTTTGTTGGTTCAATTGTCCACAATGATCGAACAAAGGGAGAAGGCCAAACTTGCTTTTTATGGAACAAAAGTTCAAATGGTGAGTTTGTTTTGATTTTTCAACTATTTATAGCAATGATATTTCTTTAAGTGGGTCTTTTTCTATAGTTTTAAATTTCAATGAACTAATACCATATTTCTTTATGCTTTGGAATAGGTTTGTCATTATTACAAAGTGTTGTTTCTCCAATAGGGTGGTTTTGTAATTTCCAATACATTTTGGCATCTTTATTCAATCCACATTAACCTTAGTATTCAACATTTTTCCATGGACTATGGTATTCTAAGACATTGGTTCCCTATTTTTACCATTGTTCTTCCATGGGTAGGACCCTTTTTCATGAGTATCCTTCTTATATGCCTATGCAATCCTTTGGTACTCATGCCGCAACTGTTTCAGGTTCAGGGGTATCCTCTTAGCTATTTTTCATGCCAAATAGAGCTTCTTTTGAATCTCTTTTTACAAGCTACCCCTTTATAGGACTCCCCGCTTTTATGGAGTTTCTTTAGGCCTAGGTTTGACTCCTTCAAAACAGACTTAACTATCGAGTTAACTCGTCCGTTCAAGCTCATTAAGAATATGTGAATGGGCATCCGCATTGGTGGTAGGTTATCTCTTTCTCAGACCATGCGGAAGGATCGCTCTCTTTTCTTTTTGAATTGAGAATAGTATTCTCAGGTATAGGTTTATCACTTTTCCGGACCTGATGGACTAAATCTACGGAAAAGGAACACCCAGTTTGAGCTTATTTTTCCCTTTTTCGTGCTCTGGACCTAAACATGAAAAAGATTCTAAGTGTACTTTGTGTCTTTGTCATGCTCATTAAACACTTAAGAACAAAGCAACGAGTTTATTGTTGTAAGCCCCATTTCTCGTAACCAAATGGATCTTTCTGAGTGATCTTGCTTTCCTTCACACTCATAAAACTCAAGCTATTTTATTCTATTTTGGAAGGAGCGTTGGGTAGGTGGTAATTTAACCTTTTTCGGACCTCCCTGACTAAGTACGAAAAAGTTTCACCTTTTCTTCTTCAGGAGTTAAAAGAGTTCTTCTGTGGTATGTTTTCTACTTTTTCGGCCTCAGGAGACTAAATTGGATGAAAAAGGACCCCCCTGGATTCTTCTTTGGAGTTTTCAGACTCTCTAAATGTGAAAACACCAGCTGAGCATTTACTAGTTCGGGCTCATTAAATCCATGAATCAGTGACACTATCAAGCATTATTTTCCCATCTCTTCAAGCTTGTTAAAAAATGAAGAGGGAACCGAGTTGACTTTCCTGGACTCGTTAAAATTTAACAGGGAAGGTAAGGAAGAAGTTTTCTCTTGTTTTTAGCAATGGCAGCATGTAATCCTTGAACATAGCACTCTTTTTTTTTCGATATCCATGTTTCAGTGTTCACTTTTGTTCAGCTATTCCTTTGAGTTTCTTACTCCTCCTCTTGTCTATTATACCTAGGGAATCTTATCATGTCTCCTACATGATAGATAGGTCTAGTTGTTCTATCTATAAGTTATGCACTGCCTTGGGTCATCTCTGTGTTGTGCTCATTGTTCAAGGACTCTACCCAATGTATGATCTATAGCCTGATTCCATCATTGTTATATCTATTATCTATTGTGTCTCCCTTGTTTTGCCCAGTTCCTAGTCACTCTTGTGATCCGTTGGAGGATCTGTTGCCTTCCTTATCATAGCATGGTTTCGTTTCAGTACTTCCTGATGACGACGTCCTAGAGTTTTGACAATTGTACCTCAGGATTCACTTTCATCATTGTTGTTGATTATCTCTTATTGATTGATAAACTATTGAATCATTTCCATGTTTGACTTTAGCTTACCCTTATTCACATGGCTTGGATTGTACTGGTTCTTTGGGATCCTTTAAGAAGACCTTAGTTCCTCACCTATGGACTAAGTTGCGCAAGATTATGTTCTATTCATATACACAGCTTCTAGATCTTTGAATACTCATCATTATTGTATATTTTGGCTTCGATCCACCTTTGTAATATACATGGTTTTATACCCGTATCATATGATGTACTCAAATATTGTAAAGGAGCTAGTGTTCTAGTAAATTGAACATAACATCCTCAGATGTAACTTTGTATATAACATTACTATGTATTTGTTTCAGGTACTCTCTCTGCTCCATTGGATTTCTGAGTTCTCCAAAGATTACAGATTATAATGTATTTTGGCCATTGTTTCCCTCTGACCTCACACATTAGGGGGCATCTGTTATCCACCTGAATGGAACCTCTCCGTCCGAGTGCCGACATCCCTCATGTTGGCAAATAAAAGGACATCTATGGATTGAGGGTTGCCCAAAACACTATAGATGGGCTTATTATGAACTACATTCATCATCCATCTAGCTGGTTATTTTTACCCTTTAGCTATGTCAATTCATGTACGCGACTCTCTATATATGCAACTCGCGTGTTGTACGTGAGTATCTGTTGTTGCATGTTGCGTACAGATGTGTACATGGGTTACCCTTAGAGCAACTCATGGGTCATACGTGAGTTTCTAGTATTGATACCCACATACATCTCCCTTTGACATTAAAAATAAAAACATGCGATTACTTGAGATTAGTTAAGCACTTAACCTTAATCTCCTTAACTGTCTCAACCTCCTCAACCTTCGAAACTGCCTTATTTCACTTAGTATAAATACAGGCCTTGGGGAGGGTGTTAATTACATACACTTGGAGAGCAAAGTTATGATGGTGGATTTTATACAGAAGTCTTTAGAGCAGTGGAACTCAGAATCCTTTGGCTGTAGAGGAGTCCTTGTCTCAGGCATTGGGTTGTAATATAAACTCTTTCATTATTGTTAATAAAGAGAATCTTTCTTCCATATGTGTCTTGAATGTATCTCATATGTTTTGGTTTGATAAATGTTTATATTTCAGCATTCTGTACATGATTTATCTAACCTGGTTATATATATGTATCATCTTGTATTTGGAAGATTGACTCTTGACAGGTGAAGGAGAAGCATCCCTGAAGGCTTTGGAGGAGAAGCAGAGTGGAAGAGGACAAGCTAGGATCAACCATAGTGTATCAGGTGAGTATTTACCATCCTCATATTTCCTTTATTGCACTCTAGAGTTGATTGCCTGCAAGTTTCTTGAGTATGTTGGTAACCCCAGACCTTCGGTTATAAGGTGTTTATTCCTGTACAACAGATGGATCATGAGAAACATGAAAAATTGAAGGTTCTTGATGTGTTTGAATATTATCTTGATGAGATCCAATCACTTGTTTTGGTGGAATAGGAACTTGAGTTTCCTCTTGAAAATGGTTACACACTTTTTGAAGAAGTGCATGATTCCACCACCTTGGAACCAACCCATGAGGAAAATATTGCATTTTTAAGGGAGATGCATAATCCTACCTCTATTGATCCTTAGCATGATCAAATTTTTTCACTTTCTTATCATTTGCGTGAGTTGGTTCTTTCTCCTACATCCTACACTTTCAAAGTTTACAACATTCATCCTAGTGAAGTATGTGTGAAAGGTTTATTTTTTATAGTGACACATGAAGAGTAAGGAATTTATATTTCTCCTTTTTATGATGAAATTATTAGATAACCATATTCTTTACATTTGAAGCAGCATAATTTGTTACATTATGATGATACACATCTACATGGGGGTACCTATGATGTGCACTTGAGTCACTTGGAGACTCATGATTTTCCTTGCTCCTTGCCTAGTCTATTTGATGTTGGAGGAAATTCGTCCCACACTTGGGTGAAGAGATATATGATTGAAGAAAATTATTGTTGGTAGAAACATCCTCTGTTATCTCATGATGATATACATATTCACGGGTGTATTGATGAGAATTCTTTAATCCACTTGAAGTCTTCATGTTTTCTTTACTCCTTATTTGGTTCAGATTTTGGTGGAGGTTCTTCATTCACTTATTGGATGAAAGAACACATGGATTATTATATTGATGAACATTATATATTTTTGGAGAAAAATTATCGGACATGGGATCCTCACCTATGTCATTGGGGAAGATCTGATATAATACTTGATGCTTGTGTGTATGGGCCACACGATGATCTACTTACTTGGATGTACAAGCACTTTCATGATTCTTTGATGAGGTACCTTCTTGATGTACAATTGTATGATGTTTTTATGTACTTTCATGATCTATATTTTGTACTCATGATGTTTGGAAGGGTGCTATACCATTAATGGGATCCTGGAATTGCTTGGTTTAATCTCACTTAGAGTAGTAGATTGGTTGTTGGTTTGAGAAAGAAAACCAACCTTCAGTTATTTGAGTTCATCTTTGCATATTAATGTTCTAGTTTCCTATGTGGGAGACCTTTTGAGAGATGGATTCAATTTTCACATGTTTGGTTTTCATTGAATTCCATCATAAATATTTCACACCATGCGTGTATCAGGATCATATGGTACCCTGGGATCACTTTTTGTCTCATTGATTTCAATTGTGGGGGCAACAGGCAACATTGGAGATTTATTCACCACTTGAGAAGATGATTGTAATCAGAGTAGTGCATAAACAAGAATAGTGGTTCCTTTATGAATTTTTCTTGGAATATTAAGAAACTCAAAGTTTGGTAACTCAACACCAACTTCAAAGAATTATACAGAAGCAAAAAGGGGTGAAAGTTCACAAAAGGTTTCCAAAATATGGAGGTAAAGATTATTTGCACAAATTTGGTTTTTATGGATTTGATTAATCCTTTTGTTTTTAGTGGTAATATTACAGGATATCTCAATATGCAAAATCCACATCTATTTACATTTTGGAACACAAAATTGCAGTACATGAGTGCCACTACTCAAGTTGCAGCTAAAGAAAATCAATGATAAAAACCATAAGAGAGCACTTGGTGCAAGGGAAGGAGTACCAAATGAAGATGCCACTTGGGAGTATGAAGAGTTTGTAGGATACAAATATGAAATTTATTGAGGACAAACAATATTGGGTGGGGAGGACTGTAATGTCCCCATTTTAAATAATTGCATAGCAGGACAATTCCATCAATCCTACTAGTTTCCTAGGTTGAATGGATACATTTGGAATTTTAATAAGGGAGATAATAGATGATGTTAAAACATTAGAATGGAATAAATATTTAATAATGGATCTAATTAAATAAATACAATAAAAAATTGAAGTGGAAATGGAGCATGGAGACACATGGATATTATGGGGCCCACAAAAGCTAGAATTTTTGTGCCACATGGCATCCTCATCTTGCAATTTCGAATCCATGGGAAGCCTAATTTTATCAGATGAGTTATAAGGATAACACAATTGTCCATATTCATCATAGGTTTAATTTGGAAGGAAATGTAACTTACATGGGAGAGGAATATTCAAATGGGAGCTTCTTGGACACTTGGGCTAGATTCCCTAACATCTATGACATCTATGACACCAATGATGAAGATGCTATGACATTTATAACATATTGCAAAACTGAAGGATGAAATATGACCATTATAACATTTCAGGCCTAAATATAGCATCCATGAAGGTTCTCATGTAATTTGGGGAAGCTCAATGGCTCCCTACTTGAATTGGGGGGAAATGGAAGGCTAGGGAAGGGAGGAAACATGGAAAAGCTTGAGCACACACCCTAATTCGAATTGGCTTGAGTTTGTGCATGGATTGGTAACATTAGAAGGATAATTATGTTTATAAAATTCAGGTATCAACCAAGAGAAAATATTTTGATCATTTGATAAATTTGCATTTGTGAAGAGAGAGAGAGCTAGTGGATGGCTAGTTTCTTGCCTTATCCAATTTCGAGGGTGAAAGATTCCCATCCAAGTTGATGTTTGGAGAGGAAATTCAGGTATTTCATGGATATTTAATGGAGTTTTTATTTTCATCTGTAAGATACATGGAATATCATGGTTTCTTCTAGTGCAACACATTCTCTCAACTGTTTCCAGTCTTTATTGAATATTCCTGCTCATGGAGGGATTGCACTTTGGGTGAGCTATTGTACTCTTTTGGAGAGATTCTCATGGTCCATTTATGGTTTTAATAATATTAATGTACTATTTTATTCATATTCATAAAGTCTCAGGTCGAAATACCAAATGTTTTTATGTAAAAGTGATTATTAATGAGAAAACAATGACCATTTCCCCACTATATTGATGTATACCATTGTAATGCTGATGATTTCGAATGAAAGAATTATTTTCTGATATATGTATGATGAATGGAATTACATTGATGATTATTACAAGTTTTATATCTAGAACTTAAGAATTTGAAGTCATCTTGCTTAGTTTATTTGCATTTGGAGAAGATTTGGTGCCATTTCCCCAAGGGTTGAACTAGTGATTTTGTATCTGTTTGGGAGAAGGTTATAATGAAAATTATAAAATGAATAATGATTCACATGAGACATTAATAATTTTCCTTCAAAATCCTCTTCCTCTGTTCAAAAATTCGAGTTGTTTTGGGAGCATTTGGAAAGCCATTTTCAGCATTTACCCTAGGGAATTGGAAGCCCAGTTTGCTAGTGAAAACTCCTACCTTGGCCAGAATATTAAACAAGTTTGAACAAGTATTTGGATGGTAATAAATAATACATGAACATCATATTCAAGAATTAATATAAGTCATATACCTTCTCCGAAGATATGGGATCATTTGGATCAATTTGAAGACCTAGACATCAAAACTAGTCAAAGGTCGAAATAGGGAAAAAGATGAAAAATTTGTCATTTTGATAAAATTTCTTAAAAAGGGACATTATAGACTATTTTTCAGACATTGGAAAACACTATTGACATGTATATATTTATCCATAGATTGCATGGAGAAGAAAAGTGCATTAGAACAATTAATAACATTAACTTCTCTTAGATGTTTTATAAAAAATATTGATAGGAATGTTGGAAATATTGAAATATAGGTTGACATTGATGGAAAATAAGATAAGAGACATTGCCTATGATGACAAAGAAGAGGACATGGCATGTATGATGATGTGGCATGGTTGGTAGTGATGACATGGCATGGATGATGATATGGCAGATATGATGACATAGCATGGCATAGATGATGATGTGGCATGAAGTTGAAATCCTTGTTGCATTATGACATCATTCTAGAGAAATATGGAAAATTAGTGAAAATTAGGAAATTGGCCACGTATAATAAAATTGGTCCAAGTAGCCTCAAGAGGATTCCTGCCACAAATTGTGTGTTGAAGAAAATTCCCACATGACATGGGGATATTGTTGGCTGGTGTTTTTTCTACTCAACCATGGTCTCAGTTTGTTAAAAGAGACCGTGAAGAAGAATTTATGGACCTACAAAAAATTTGTTTTAGGGAAAGTAGACCATGTCTAGGAGAAGATAAAAAATTGTCTAAGTATGGAATTATTGGTAAAATATGCCTAAGTGGCCTTAGGGAAATGCTCGCCATAGCTCATAGGATTATGAGAAAAATATTCAGAGAGTGTTGATCTCTAGAGTGTTTTATGGTGCATCCATCCATATCATTAGCCTAACCAAAAATTCTATGAGGGAGAAGATATCAATATGCAAAAAGTGCCTCTCAGCCATATTTGCACTACTCCAGAAAAATGCCTGTCGAGGAGAGAGAAAGAAGCTCCAGAAGATGAAAGTGGTCTTGATGGATTCACCTTGTAATCCTCTACCCATTTGGTATATCACTTTACAAACTTGAAGGAAAAATGAAATCACCTTGGTGACCTAGAGTTTGAAGAAAATTCATTAAGTGTTAGAAAAAGAGTTTGATATACCATTTGGAAATGCTCACAAGGGGGTGTTCCTTTGATGATAAAATTCATTAGATGATATGGTCTTGTTCATTGCTGAAATGGCTATATAGCCATGATAATTTTTTTCTTATGGTGAATAGATAAGGAAAATATCAACCTACCAAAATAGAAGAAAAATGTTATTTTTCATACTAAAGACAAAAAGGGAAAATGGATAAGTGTTGTAAAGGGCCTAAGTGATTCCCGTATTAAGGTTGATTCCTAAAATAAGTATGATACCCGCATTAAGCTTGATTCCTGCACTAAGTATGATGCCCGCAGGGGCTTGTGATATGGAGGAATAAGGAATAAATCCTGCAAGGGCTTAATATGCCCACATCAAGGGCTAGAAGGTGACCACAAGGGGGATAAACATGCGCACAATAAGGGATAAAGATGCCTGCAGAGGAGCCTAGAAAATCCCACAAAAGTTTGAAAATTCCCACAAGAGCTTTAAGGAAGCCCGCATGGGCTTAGTGATGCCTAAGGAGGAATAAGAATTCCGATAAGAGGTGAGGGTTCAACTCATAAGGGCCTAAGAGTGCCCACAAGGGGCCAATGATGTCCGTAGAAGGAGATCCAGCGTGAGGAATCCCATAGGGATCCAATAGAAGGTTGAGGAATCCTGTAAGCATGAAATAAGAGGAATTCTGGAGTGTTAATGGATGGATAAAAAGTATCCCTAGCTAAACATGAAGGCTATCCCACAGATCAAGAAGCCTGTGGATGACTAGGGAAGTTTAAATTAATTTAATAATTAAATAAAATAGCATAATTATGAATTAAATATTAAGAAAGAGTTTTGAAGAGACACGTCTTATTATTGGAGAGATTAAATGTTTAGAAGATGAGGATACTTGATATATAAAAAAATATCTGGAGAAGCAGAAGTGTGTTTTCCAGAGTCAAGATACAAGTAGCAACAAGAAATAACATAGTTTTAGAAGTGCATTTTTGTCAATGAAGATCTAAAGTATAAAGACAGTGTGTCTTTGCACATTTGAAGATGAAGATCTAAAGTGAAGCTTTGTTTTATTAATATGAAGATATGGAATGTAGTTGATCCTTGTTAAAGATAAAAATATTAAGCCGTGTGCCTTTGTGTTTCTTTCAATGATGAAGATCTGAAGTGATATAAAATCCAGAGAAGTAAAAAAATGGATTTCTTAGATTTGGGAATGACGATATGAGACAATGAAGGGATACAAAAAGAAATAGAAGAACAAGAATATGTCAAATAAAGTATACGTTGAAGATCTGATGTTGTATAAGTGAAGACCTTTGTAGCAGCAAGATAGAGACCACATGAAGAAAGAAATAAGACAGAGTTTGGAGAAGGTCTGGGAAGTTTAATAATATCAAACTAGGGTGGTAGATTGGTTCTAGGGCATGCTACATGCCTGCAAGGGGGTCATAGCCTCCTTCTAGTAGTGGCCGGTAAATAGGGTGTTGGTGCATCCTGTCAGTTATGGCTGACAAAATAGGGTGTTGGTCCATCCTTCAGTTCTAGCTGAGAATTTGGGTGTTGGTGCATCTAGCAAGTTGTAGCTTGCAAATAAGCTATAAAACAATTTTGCAGTTAATAGAAATGTGTTGGTGGTTTTCCCAATTGGGCTTCCATGATAAAAATTTATGTTCTGTGTATCTTGTTGATTCCATGTTTTGATTAAAGTTTAGTAAGTGGTTAAAATTTAAAAAATTTAACAATATTGATCCACCCTCCTCTTAGTATTGAATAATATTCCTTCAGGGAAAACACTTATATTGGGAAATAAATACTCAGGAAATGTAGATTAGGGGATTTCATCAAATTTATCCTTTCTAAAGTTCATTCCAAATCATGCATTGTTTGCAACAAATTTATTTTTATTGCAATCAACTATCGAAGTCCATAATGCACAAAGGCATAATAGAGATGTATGTTATTCTAAATGCTGGAACAAGTAAAGAAATTATGTTAATTATATAGTTGAGTACTTTGATGTTTTTTATTATGTTTGGTTGGAGTCTTTGTTAAATTATCAAAGTGACATAATTTCATGCTAAACAGATAGAGATGCATTTTTAAGACTCCATTTACTTGGCCACAAATCATGACAATGAACCCGAGGAAGTAATTGTTGTTGAACAACATGAATATCAAGGTGTTATTGATTATTCACAATAAGAGGAGGTGAATAATGAAGAAATACACCTTCTATAGTAAGCTTGAATATCATTGGGGTTTTTAATGAAATATGTAACTTAAAGATAGTCCACAGACTGTTAAAGCTATTACCGATCTTTTTAAAAACTTCTTGTTACAACTACTCTATTTTGGCAAATTCCTGTTATAGCTCCTCCTTTTTAGATAATCTTACTGTTGTAGGGTTTTTGTTTCAGGAAAGTTATACTCTATTTCTTGTAAGTGAAGATCCTCATGGGGAATGTTTTGATGATTTTAGAAGGCTATAATAAGAGGTTTTTCGTATAGTTTGAAGACAATATAGAAGCATCTTCACAATTGCCCACATGCTAGGAAATGTATATTATCATTTCAAACTTTCAAATTTCATATATAAATAAAATTTTATTCTAAAAGCAAAACCAATTATAATAGAACAATAATATACCAGAAATAATTGAATGCAACAAATACATAATTCATATGTATTAAATACTAGAATTCACCATATAGATTACACCAAACAATATAAAATTTTATTAATGAAATGTAAAATGTTTACACCTCCAAATGGGGTACACCAGTCCTCATCCCTTATCCATAACAACGATGTATAGGGTCCTGTTGGTGTGAATCCCATGAAAAGTGTACTTGTACATGAGGTTGCAGGCTATTATACAAATATCAAAATCTAAATTTTGGTCCCACTCTCCATTTACCAACAAGCTGAGTTTGATCACTTGAGCCTGAACGTGGTTTATATCTATCAGGAAAGGTTGGCCATGTATAGAAAACTACCTCCTTAAGATTCTCATAACCTTCTATGATGAACTCTGGTGAATTATTCTTGTTTACAATCCAAAGAGGTACAAAATGCATTGAAATTAGTTCAAAAGTTACCATGAAAATTTCATCTGAACAAGGAATTTCCACATAAGATTCACTGTGTATAATGTTCTTGGACCTTATGTGATTGAAAAATTTGTAGGAAAGAAGATGATTATTGTGACAATGCACTCAATTGGGATGCAATATTCCAAGATATGATGGCAATTCATTTTGTGTTCCATATTCTGTAGAGGAAGCTAATCTAGAAGTCACCACTTCACTGTCACCTTTTGTTGTGATAATTTGAAAAGTGGTGTTCTTATCATCATTTGTAACAACAAAGTGATTAAAAAATGATTCCCATTTTTGAGTGCTCATGCCCCACCTTTTAATAGAGCTGACAGTAAAGAAAACATCAACAATTCCTACAACACGACAAAATATAACATTAGATACTATAAAGAAATCTTCCATTTATCAGTTGAAAAATAAATATTAAAAGATAGATATGTATACTCACCATCTATGATTTCAGATGGTATCAACAGACCGTGTTTTGCATAGAACACCTCATGTGGATGCAAATTCACACCTTCAAGAACATAGTGGCATCTACCAAAAACATCTACATGATTTTAAAATATTCTTACCCAACAAAATGTTCCACCAGTGGAAACATATACTAAACAATCCAACACTTACATAGAATATGGAGTTTTCAATGACTCATCTTCATAAAATATAGAAAATTTGTGATAATAAATACGGACATACATGCCCGTATTTATGGTAAAATATAATGGATTTGTGCTGCGCACCAATAACCCATCCATTTGAATGAATTTCTTTCTATCAATCTTCACAAAATGACCATTTTGAGTCAATATGGGAGTCACATCTGAAGAAGATACCATACAAAATCCTCTCTTCATGAATGCATTGGAATGTTTTTTATGATTTTCATCTAACCCACTTGAACATAATTGTGATTTTATTTCACAAAGTGAAGGATGGTGTATCATAAGCTTGCCACTTTCATCTGCATACACCATTTCAACATGCATAACATTGTCCATTGAATGTATCCATGTGTCATTCGTACCAACAGTCTAAATAATTGGATAATCTCCACAAGGATCCAAGCGTGTCAACTCTAGGTTTCCTGAATGTGACTCATCTATAACTTTGTAGATAATGATTTCTTTTGAACCATTATCTCCTTTAAGAAGATCAATTGTATCAAAATTTGGTTCCTTTCCCTTAACAGACTGCATATTTGAACGACCTTGGAGTTGATAAGGTATTTCCCTATGATTAGGTTGGATCTGATCATCATCATCGTCACTCCAACTATCATTTTTTGCAATTCTATATAATTGTTCTGACTTTGTTTGTTGTGTAGACAATTGTTTCTTCATTTATCTTCTCTTTTCTTGTTCATCATCCTCTTCAACAAGTATTCTAAAATCTTCTTCCACAACTTTTGGTGGCAATGACTTCTGCTCTTTACGTGGAAATGGATCAGGGTTTGTGTTGAACATGTTAAAATTTATAAAAATTATAAATCTACAAACATATAAGGAAACCCAAGTGGCCTACAAAGATTACACATGAGATCTCTTAAATGGAAATAAAGAGTGAAAATATGGAGTATTTATGTAATCATAATGTCAATACAACATAAATACTAACCTTTTGTAAGAACCTTCGATTTCTTTTCTCTTTCCAACCAAGGTTTCAGATTTTTATCCAGATGGCCGAAACATATTTTTGCATCAAAAAATTAAGGAAAAAATTGATTACTCTACATATACATATACAATATCTAATATATAACTTTATAGCCTGCTTATAAGCAAAAACTTCACAACAAAAATTAGAAAATCAATTTTACAAGTATGATACGAGGCCTTGAATTTCAATTCACCTTTGCACATAAAAAATGTTGGTTGATCTTGATGTAATTTTGTGTTCTAATAGCTAATACATGGATTTTCTCTATATAATTTACACAAGAAAGAAAAGTTCCTTTGTTAGAATAAGGTCCGAAACAAAATATGTTTTCAAAAGTATACAACCTTAGGAACAAAAAAGTGAACACTGTTCTTACCTATTCATTTGATTTGAACACACACCTGGTTGTTGTCAGGTTTACTGAATTCGTTAATCTAGGATAGATTTAGTAAACATGCAGATCATGAACTTCCCTCTCAAAATTCAAAGGATGTGGCCTACACATATTACACATGAGATCTCTTAAATGGAAAGCAAGAGTGAAAAAACAAAGTATTTATATAAGCATTAATGTAAATACAAAGGGGAAGATTGTGCTTCCAACAGAGCGGCAAAATTGGCTGTTGGGTTCTTGGATTTGAATGGCCATGTGGAGTAGGACCCACTTCCTTAAGGGTAGACCTACCCATATACATCCACATGCCAAAATGTACTAGGTCTTGTGGAAACCAGACATCTTGGGATTGCATGTGCGGTGGTGTATATAGCCTGAGAGTGGGAGCACCTTTCCCTCGCTCACATTCTTGCTTGTTTTTTTTAATGGTCATCTGGTTGCAGTTTATCACTGCAGCTGAGGCAGTGCAATTATTCCTGTCGCAACAAGCATGGATTTTGGGAATTTATTATTGTAGGTGTAAATATTAAACAATTTATAACAGATATCCAATGATTTAATTGTCAACCCGAAGAGAGTGTAAACTTGTGAGGTACAGAAAAAATATATGCAGGGGCAGAGTGTCGCTGAACTTAATCTATAACTAAAATTGAAGATACATGACTGAAATTGAATTAAACTTGCAAAAGCAGGAAATGACATGAAATAAAATGGTATAAAGCAATCGACATCAACTTGTGAGCTCACGGTAAATCTATACTAACAATTCATAAGCAAAACATAACTGAAAATCTATATGAACAACTCATAATAAATAAATTACTAAAAATCTATATTAACATGGGAGAATCAAAGGATGTGCATTAAGAATCATCTCTATTACATAACAATCAAGAATCCACTCTATGAATAACTCTGAAATATTTTTTACTTCTAAACCACTAGAGAGATCTCTAACCAAAATGAGGAGAGAGCCCTCTTATTTATACATGAATTCAAGATAACTAATCATAATTACATATCCACTATTCTCTCAACTTATCCATCAAAATCCTCAACAAATCTACAACTCATCCTTTTAAATCCTCAACAAATATTGGATGAGATAGTCTCTCCACATCTCCATGATCTTTTCCTTGAAGTTATCTTACATCTAGAAGATGAAATTCGAATTTGAGGCTAGGTGGTCACTTTTGAGCTTGTTAAAGTCTTCAAATACACGTGTAAGCATCACCAGGCTCGTCCAATTTTAAAGTATAATGAAAATATGTTATTTTTCTCAATAATTAACCACAAATTCACTCCAAATATTCAAAAATATATGATTTGGAAAATGGTAATATAAACCCATATTTATTATGAAAGTGGTGAATATTAATGGTTTTATGGAAGGATAAGATAGGAATAAGGTGACAAATGGTATGTAAAAGGTGAATAAAATGTGGTATTTTTGTGGCTCAACATTCCTCCCAACTTGATTGGTTGCATGTCCTCATGGAACTATGCATTGATTCTCTTTAAAACTTTTGGCTTTGTAGCTAGGCTTTACATGATGATGGTATGTAACAATGAATCATTCCATGATTTTGAAATGCATGAGTGGAAGCAATTTTTCTCATGGTTGGTTCTTGTGTGACAACCATAAGTGTAACAAATGTTGGTTCTTGTGTTAGCAACATTTTCTTGTTTTATTTTTTATATTTTTCTTCTTCTTGTTGCAATACATAAAATTTATGCATTAGAAATGATAAACCATCAATGTATATTAGAAATCATTTTCTTCATATTATGAATCATGCCTATATATATAGTATAGTTTGGGGAAAACATGTTGATTAAGGGTAAATGAGATGATGAGTATGTAAAATGGTAATGAATAATCCCCCCCCCACCCAACTTAAGATGTATTAGGTTTATGGAAATAAGAAAGGTAATGTAGTGAAGGAATTTTTCAAATTCATTCATTTTCTAGCATTTAAAGAATTACATGATTAAATATTAGAAAACAACATATCTCCACTTACCCAAAAAGTTCATGAATTATGCAAGAGGAATGTGGCTGCTGCTGCTGGATCATAGAATGTGAAGTGAAGGATTTGAACTGCTGCTTGGTTGGATGAAGTAAAATATGAGAGCTGAAAGTAGAACTGTAGTACTCTCATATGGCTGAAAGTATGTTGTTGTAAAATTGTTGATGGAGTCATGCAAAGTATATAGTCTTCACCTGGTACAAAACCCGATGGTGCAATTCTTACCATGCGAATAAATGTGTCGATGTTGAACATGGAAAGAAGTCATTGGATTATGAACCATTGATGAATGTCATTAACCAATGTGAGGCAATCTCACCATTGATGTCAATGAGTGCCAAGGTACCTAAGTATATCTTGCGAAGTGTGAATAAATGAGTTGATGTCGAGCCACTTGCAAGATATAACGATCAAGGGACATTGATGTACTCCCATGGTTGTCAGCGAGAGAACTTGCCATTAAGGCATGCAAGCCTCAAGGTACTAAAAATGAACTCTAGTCTCTATCCTAGATAATGTGCTGAGATCGATAGGGAAAGACTTATTAAAAGGTGGGCCTTAAGGAATCCCACATCAATCAACACGAATTGTACATAATGAGTGGTAGGACTATAGTTGAAAGATATGAGGGTCAAATAGTTTTTATGGAAGTGATAACAAAATAGTGTAGTCATGAAAAGGAAACTGAATGGTTTTATTCAAAAAGAAAAAGATAAATTGAAAATGAGGAAAAATGTGTGCGACTTAGAAAGGTGGACATGCAGGAAGTTATGATGTATAAGGTAGAAAAAGTAAACTCTAATATGGATGACGAATAAGCTTGGAAGGGAAAATGGTAAGTAATCATGACATGGCGTAATTGGTTTCTGAAAGGATTCTTTGTGGTAGCAAATGTCATGACATACATAATGGAAACTCAGCTTCTTCAAGCTTTTAATGGAACATTTTTCTGAAAATCTTCTCCGATTCTAGAAATTATTTCTACATGCCATTTGTTCATCTTTAAATATGCAAAAGGTTAGTATTTCCCTGCAACAAACTTGTTAGAGCATTGAAAATACATGAAAATATGTGCTTAACAAAACAAGTCAAAGAGAATAAATAAAATTCTTTTATACTTGAAGTAGCAACCCTTCTTGTCAAAACCTGTTTCTAAGCGACTTGCAAAAACACTTTAGTGTAACAAACATAAAATTTGAAAAGATTCCTCATTTATGATTTTATTTATTACCCGATTCTTTTTATTTATTTATATGTTTTTAATTTTTAATTTAATTTAATTTTTTATATTTGCAGTGGTTTTGTATATATATTTTTTTAAATTTGATTTTACAAAAACAAATTTTTATGTGTTTATTTTAATCTTTTATGTATAAGTTTTATGATGACAATGTGTTTTTTTTTAATGTTTTCAATTGTTTTGCACATATAGAGAAATTATGAGAGTTTGTACATCCTCCTTTCAAAGATGAATGCTTCCTTATATAATGATTGAGCAACAAAGAGAGAGAGGGTTGACCCTTTTAGTGGTCGACCCCTCTAAAAAGAAAACTATCTTAATTATCTGGAATGAATAAGAGTGTGCAAACAAGTAATTTCTATGGTAAATTTGGTAGCTTGAAAAAGACACCTACCTCCCCCAAACAGAAGATGTGCCAGGTCTCACTGAGAAAAAAATAAAAATAAGAAGAAGGATTAGCTGCGATAGTAGTTGCCTTCGATTTCAAAGAAGATGAAACAGACTGTGATTTAGAATTTTCGTATCGGGCTTCTAGATTGTCAAAATTTCTTTTAATTAGTGGACGATTATCAATTATATGAGATTGTGATGGTATTCATTCATTAATATAAGTGGCAACAAGCACAAAGAAAATTCAATGGTAGTTTCTTCTAGTTGTTGCGTTTCTTATATTCTCTATTTGCATTTGCATCAAAAATTGAAAATGCAAATAATGAACCGAAGGAGAGAAGAATCATATTTTCCTTAATCCTGATAAAGCTACAAATGTAATCA
>LPNX010558634.1:100740-122578 GCA_001517045.1 Pseudotsuga menziesii
TGCTGACCCCCACAACGCATCTCAGGATGCAACGATGTTTGAACCCTTGACTTTCTTAATAGCCCGTACACCTTAACAAGTGCATGGTTGCCAAATGGTCTACACCTCGAGGGGTCTCATCATAGGTAGGTACTATTTTGCATGTGTTTTTTAATTGTTTTGTAATTAGAACAAAGATAAAAATAAAAAGAATTTCGTAACTAACCTATTTGTGCAAAACAACTTTAAAACAATAATAAACCATATATTAAAAACTTTGTGTTACTTTATTCTTTATTTATATATTTTCAATTTTATTTCTTATTAAAAGCTCATTTTTCTTTAATTTTTTTTCTTTTTTTTTCTTTTTTCAAATTTCATAAACATTTTAACTAATTAAAATGCATATGTAACTTTTTTTATGATGATTGTTTTTTATTTATTTATTTATTAATTTTGTTTTAAATTTTATTTTATTTTGAAATAAAAATAATGCTAAAAGTAAATAACAAACAAAAACAGTATATACATATATAATAACTAAGAATAATGCTAATAACAAACAAACAAAACACTTCCACAATCAACTTTACTTCTTTTACGAATTTTTATGCTTCGTGTAAAGAGCGAATATATTAGTTATTGATTGATATTTAGTATTGAATGATTGTATTTTATGATTATTTTTGTTAACCATAGGTTCCCTTAAGAACTGGTTCTTATTATCCAGTCTCTATATTAGCTCAAGCAAAGGAGGAAAGAAATGCCATTATAAATATTAGAACCATCAACAACTCATAATGCCAATGCTCATCCATTATCTTTAGATAAGCAACCACTTGATACCACAATCATAAACCATATATGAATAAGCTTGCTGATGATCTATGACCTCATTAAACCAATCATGACTAGAGTAAGCATGTAATGAACATATTAATAGCATCAATCATGAAGGACATATATATATCAGCATCTGAAACAACCAATAAATCAGCGGCCAATGAAACCCATAAACTAAACGTTGGAAGCTTTGATGCTTTGAATTGATCTTAATTCAGGTATTTTAATCGTTATTGTTATCTCATGTGAGGTTGCAGAGAGGTTGAATTGATCGTAATTCAGGTATTTTAATCGTTATTGTTAGCTCTTGTGAGGTTGCAGAGAGGTTGAATTGATCTTAATTTAGGTATTTTAATCGTTATTGTTAGCTCATGTGAGGTTGTTGAATTGATCTTAATTCAGGTATTTTAATCGTTATTGTTATCTCATTTAAGAGTTGGTTTTTTCTAGAGAGTTTATAAAAGTTTACGCATAAAACAAAGCTTGCAAATAAATCGTCAGCAAACAGAACCATAATTTAGGAAGTGGAACTGGAAAATGCGGTTGATCCAAGGACAAAAATGTGACACAGAAGAAAATAATAATTCGTTGGCCATAATTGAGGGGTTTCATCAAAATCGTGGCTATTTCCATACGGACCAACTGTTTAATGGCCGACTTTAGCTAATATATCCAGTTGTATGCAGTCATACTCTCATGGAGAATACATGGGATGTAATCAAAACCAGGTTAATCTATAATTTAGCATCTGCATCCAACATATATCAATGAAATCGGCAGCTGATATATATACTCTATTCCATTCATATTATGCCATCGAATATACAAATGTAAACATTAGAAAATAAGGCTTTAAGACACTTGTCTCGTAGATTTCTCACACAATTATCCTCATTAAAATCATTAATCTTTCCTTCGACCTCGATGGGTGGAAGATTCCACCAATATTTTCTCAATCTTGTAGTCAGATGTGTCATTTTAGAAAGCTTCGAATTCTCATAGTTGCGATGCTTATAAATTTTCCTTAAATGTCACCTATCAAGCATATTTCAAACCTTGCATTGTTAAAAGAAAAACATAAAATGATTTTGTTGGTTATAAATATCAGGGTTCAACGCCTAGGATAAACACCTGGAGCGAGTGCAAAGAGTGCAAACCGGTGCACTAATACTAAACCTGAAAGAATATTTTCTCTTACGGCTATTTACCATCAAGAGAAAGCTAAAGATCCAATTCTAAAGCTAGTGAGTGAGATCCAATTCATGAATGATATAAATACTAGACAATCATCCAAAGGCGACCATGCCCTGAGAAGCACACAAAGTTACATAGTTCACGCCTTATCCTATTTAATGGATGAAAACACAATCCATCTAAGGGTTGTGCCCTTTACATAAGATTTTAATATGGTTGCGCTATCTTTTCACCACAGAGGTAACTAGGTCGACCAAAAATAGGAGGGATTCGAGGTTACTTCTCTCCTTTACAGTGGTAAGCTCTGTAGACTATTTACCATATGTTAGTTAAGTTAAATTAGACCATTTTTTACCATAGGTAAAAACATTAGAAGTGTCTTACTCTCCCTTCAGTGGAGGGATTGCCTACTACCCAAATCGGGAATCCAATATGAAAAGAAAACACAATACAAATCCCTTGAGAGAGAGGCAAAAATAACAAACCGATTCCACAAAACAAGGAGCTTGGTACCCAGACAACATAAATTACAGATTTTGGAGGAATCGCCCAGAGAGCAGATGGCCTCTCCTTCTCCATGGCGGTTACCAACAAAGAGCTTTGGCTGCTGTGCATTTGCTCTGACACCCGCTGCAAGACCCTAAAGCCCACCTGTTTGACTTAAAAAACTTGCAACCTAGTTGGATATGGGAGAACCTGCAACCGTGGCAAATCCCATTACCCACGACAATGAAAGAACGCTTTCTCTTTAAGAGAACTGGAACCCTAACGTGTAACGCATTCCTTTTATGCCATGTTACCTAAATGTTAGTATCATGTTGTCGTGAAGGAATGGACCCAGTACATGAATAAGTTGGTTCAATTTCGAGTAAATGTTTTCTGTTCTGAAGTGTTCATACTTCCCAAGGTAACTGGTTGACACAAGTTGCGAAAATGATGCTAGGAGTTGATAAGCCAGATTTGCTCCTAAAATTTTGAGATTCAGGTGAACACACTAATATTAGGAGAAGATCCAGGAGATAATCATGATCAAATGACATGATTTAGCTAGTATCTATTTGTTGTTCAGGTTGGTTAGCATCAGAGCCGGGTATGGCGATCTTATCGCTAGGTTTAAACCAGTCGGTTACCATAAGAGCCAGCGATGTGGATATGCTTGGCATGATTTGGTAAATCATAAAGACTAAGCGGCTGAAACTTCCTGAGAGGGTCGGTCAGATATGAATCTACCATGCAATAGGAATATACCACGCAACCTTCGGAGGATGAATTGATTAGGTCCCATTCTAAGTGCACTCACCGATTCTACCAAACTATCGTGGTTGATTTTCATTCCCATATTCCAGTATTCATTTAGAGTTTCATCTAGATGCCTCCAACACTATCTAGGTTTAACACAGTGGCATCCTTCTCAAGCACAGATCTGGGCGAAAAGATAGACATGATATCTTTTGACCATTTCATCATCAATCCATGATATCATCTAGCATGCTTCAGATCCATACATGCATTCTTACAAGTGATCCAGAGGCTCTCATTTGCAAATCGGTCAATTGTTTAATCATTNTATATATATATATATATATAAAATTTTATGTTTAGAAGTTGCGCATGGAAGTCTGAAAGGATAAGGCCTTTGGAGGACTATTTGCACTTTTCATATGGAGGGTTGAAGGGATGTGTTTTATTTTATTCATTTTTTTTCTAAATTTCTATAGGTTTCAGCTGGTACAAAGCATAGGCTGAAGAAATGGGCTAAAGGATGAGTCAATTTACTGTTTAATATTTGTTATTTTAATATATATATATATTAAAGTTGTATGTTTTGTTGATTAAATATATCTATATATGTTCATTATATAGATATATATATTAAAAAAAATTATTATCTAGATGTATATTAATGTTTGATTCTTAATATTTAAATTTTAATGTTTAATATTTAAATTTTAAAATTTTTTTAATGTTTATGTTCATAGTTTTTTCTGGTTAATTTGTTAAGGGGCAGAAATGAAAAATGATTTGTTATGACAAAAACTATAAAAAAATGATTCATTTTTTTAAAATTTTTGTTAACCTAAATGACTCTAATATAAAATATTTAAAAAACTAATAAAATAAAAAAATACTTAAATTAAAGATAAAAAATTATAAAAAACAAATAAAATTAGAAATACTTAAATTAACAATAAAAAAATAAATGAAAGTTTTTTATTAAATTCATTTGCATTCTTAATTTCTTTAGAAAAACTAAACTAAAACTTAATTTAAGAATTTTTTTTATAATAATAATAATTATTAATTTTGTAAGCATTCCTAAATCTAAATAGTACAAACTAAATTTTTTTAATTCTTGACAAAGACTAGAAATAAAATTCCTAAAAAGGAAAGTTTTTTATTTATTTATATTTTATTATTATCATTTTTTTAATTTTGTTTAAAGCATCCCACTTTGTGAATTTAAATTGCACATTTATTCAAAAATAACAAAAATAAAAATAAAAATAAAAACCTACATAATCTAATTGAATTAGAGATTTAGGAGTATCTAAGTATAATGAAATTGCCAATGTAACCACCTATGTAACACAAGTAAACAGAGATTTTCTTTTAATTTTGTGAAATGAACTCTAGGATGTACAATAATATAAAAAATTAAATGTTGAAAATATGAATTAATAAAATATAAGCGAAAACAAAAACGATCTAGCCTAGTACTTACTTGGATCCATTGTTTGATGTAGCTTCCATTTGCAGTATATTCTTCATGATTTTGATCACCCAAGATTCATTCTTCCTCCATTTCATTCTCCAGTTTGAATAGGTGTTCATCTTCTATTATGCATGATTCTTCGAATGTCAATTCTTCTTTGTTTGTGTTAGGAGGAGTAATTACATCTTTGATTGCTATCAAAATCCCCTCTTCTTGCGAAGATGAGATCCCGACTTTTGCTAGGATCTAAGTGAGTTGTTCTAGGCTTATGCTCATCCTAAAATTATTTTACTGGAATCAAATCAAGTACTAGAAAAAAAATGAGTACACGACAAACAAAAAAACAGTAGCACAAGAGGAGTGCAAAAACAGAAATAAAAAGTGCACAAAAATCTGTACAAAACAAAAAATGAACAAATACAAAGTTAGAATCAAGTTAGTATGAAATAAAGGCGCCCAAAAATGAAAACAAACCAAACTTTACACTACAAAACTGTAAAAGAAAACTTGCATAAAAGAAAACTCACATTTGCAGAAAATAAAAGAACACTTTTGTAGGAAAAGTAAATACTTTGCAGAAAAATAAACACGCTTGCAGAAACAACAAAGGAAGAACAAGGATTTGGGGCATCCCATTATAGTGGATGCGTATGGCTATTACACCACAGAAATTCCAGAAATTTCGTAGTGAAGTCATCCTTGAGTCTTATCATTTTCTCCTCCCTCTTGCTATTTAATATAAAAGTAATCTATCTATCTATCTAAACTCTGATCCCTTTTAGCACCTCCCCGACAACGACGCCAAAATGTTGGTGCAAATATTAAACAAATTATAACAGATATCCAATGATTTAATTGTCAACCTAGAGAGAGCGTAAACTTATGAGGTACAGACAAAATATATGTAGGGGCAGAGTGTCACTGAACTTAATCTATAACTGAAATTGAAAATACATGACTGAAATTGAATTAAACTTGCAAAAGCAGGTAATGACATGAAATAAACTGGTATAAAGCAATCGACATCAACTTGTGAGCTCACGGTAAATCTATACTAACAATTCATAAGCAAAACATAACTGAAAACTTATATGAACAATTCATACTAAAGAAATTACTAAAAATATATATTAACATGGGAGAATCAAAGGATGTGCATTAAGCATAATCTCTATTACATAACAATCAAGAATCCACTCTATGACTAACTTTGAACTATTCTCTACTTCTAAACCATTAGAGAGATCTCTAATCAAAATGAGGAGAGAGCCCTCCTATTTATACATGAATTCAAGATAACTAATCATAATTACAGATCCACTATTCTCTCAACTTATCCCTCAAAATCCTCGACAAATATACAACTCATCCCTTCAAATCCTCAACAAATATTGGATGAGATATTCTCTCCACATCTCCATGATATTCTCCTTGAAGTGAGCTTACATCTAGAAGATGAAATTTGAAACTAAGGCTAGGTGGTCACTTTTGAGCTTTTTAAAGTCTTCAAATACACTTGTAAGCATCACCAAGCTCATCCAACTTTAAAATATAATGAAAATATGTTATTTTTCTCAATAATTAACCACAAATTCACTCAAAATACTCAAAAATAAATGATTTGGAAAATGGTAATATAAACCCATATTTATTATGAAAGTGGTGAATATTAATGGCTTTATGGAAGGATAAGATAGGAATAAGGTGACAAATGGTATGTAAAAGGTGAATAAAATGTGGTCTTTTTGCGGATCAACAATTATATGGGACAAGGAGTGATCAGCACGCCTGTTTAGGAGGTGGAAACTCTATTGCTTAACCTTTGAAGAAAATAGACAGACCCTATTTTTCCATTCGCATGCAAAGTGGAGGAAGGGGAAACCCTTCAAAACGTTGGCCCGTGTTCATAATATTTTGTGTCACTGTAAGAAGTAATGGATTCCAATGAGGATAGTCAAGAATTCTTCCTAGGGCATAAGAGAGCGACTATGGGTAGGAAGCTCAGACGCATCCAAGAAGCAATGAAATCCCAAAAGAGGCTTATGAGAAATTTTTGAGAGGAAACTAAGGAAAAGTTGGAGCAAATGGAGAAATTCCTCCATGAAACAAACATTACCAGAAAGGACCATGAAGATAAAGTGGAATCCCAGAGGAAAGAGAAAGACCAAATCACACAAGCACTTTCGGAGCGGCTCCTGGAAGTTGAGATTCAACTGAGAACCATGGCTTTTTAGGAGAGGGTTCATAATGAAGTGGAAGAGAAGAAAAAGCAAGCTGAAGGAAAAGGATTTGGGGAATCCCATGGAATCTACCCTAGTCATTAAATTTTTTTTTGGTTTTTGTTGGGACAGTTCATCTGCATTTTTGGGGTTTTAGTCAGTTGGTTTCTTTTGCTAAATTGTAATTTTGAGTCTAAGGATATTAGACCAATTCTGCTCGATTATGTCTGTATTGAACTTTTTTATTTTGTTGAATTGTAATTTCCAATCTAAGGATATTAGAGAAATTATCCTCCATTTTTTCTGTATTGAACTTCTTTCTTCTTCACAGACTAGCTTGTATGTATTAGGTTTTCGACACCGAGATGTTTTTTGATAATGTAAAAATTCTATCTGTTTTTGTAAAAAAAAAATGTAAATACAACATCAAAACTAACCCTTGGTAAGAACCTTCGATTTCTTTTCTCCTTCCAACCAAAGTTTCATATTTGCATCCAGATGGTCCAAACATATTTTTGCATAAAAAAAGTAAGGACAAAATTGATTACTCTACATATACATATACAATATCTAATATATAAATTTATAGCCTGCTTATAAACAAAAATTGGACAACAAAAGTTAGAAAATCAATTTAATAGGTCTTATAAGAGGCCTGGAATTTCAATTCACCTTTGCATATCAAAAGTGTTGGCTGTGCCTGATGTAATTTTGCATGATATTAGTTGATACAAGCATTTACTCTCTATTATTTACACAAGAAATAAAAAAAGTTCCTCTGTCAGAATCAAGTATGAAACAAAATATGTTTATGAAAGTATATAACCTAGGGCACAAAAAAGTGAATATTATTCTTACCTGTTGATTTGATTTGATCATACACCTGGTTTTTGTCAAGTTCACTGAATCCATTCATCTAGGATAGATTCACTAAACATGCTGATCATGAACTTCCCTCTCAACGAGAGGTACTCTATGGGAATCCTCTCCTCTAATATTTTGTGCAAAATTTGAAAATACAAAAATAGGAGGGATTTTTCCATTATTACCCACTTTCAAAGATTTGAAAATTTTCGGCTAACGCAACATCTAAACACATGACAAATTCCACATTGGTTCATGTGCAGTCGGAAAAAAAATTGGTGAAATAGGCCTTTGACTAATTACGTGATTAGGGAATCTAATTAAATCTTAATACATTTTTTAATCACTTTCTTATTTAGGATACATTTCAGGGATGGTAATTTCTTATGAGACAACAATTCATTTGAAGGAATTAATCATATACATTACTTCTTTATCAGAGACATTAATTCAATATATATTATCATGAAATTAAAATTAATTGTAGACTCTCCATATAACTATTGGAATCCTCCTCTCACCACCAAACTTGGACCAAAGTTGTCCTCAACTATTTTTCTAGTGTGCCAAATTGGGTCCTTGAAGGGAACCAATAACAAACATATTACACATGATTGTCCTGAAGAATATTTCTAACCACCATGATCTTACCAACAAGTGGTGGATCCTAGAAAATACATCTTTGGAGTTTACATTGCATCTTTTGGAGGAATCAATACCACATGTTAGCTATGGAAACATTAATACCAAAGGGAACTCCCAAGTATCTGGAAAGCGATCATCATTAATTTGCCTCTAGGGGTGATTCAACCAAGTAGGAACAGCATGGAATTACACTATCATTATTAAACCATCAATTACCATCCTTTCATGTGGTATCCATAATATGAAAATTATAGATATTGAAGTTTCTTGGAGGAAGCTTTGAACCCTGAATCTCAAGACTATGTCGAAACTATGATAAAAGATGTAGTAGTTTAGTAAATTGGTCATAACTCGGACATCCAAAAACCTTTTTGGATGAAATAAAAAATGTTTCATAATGGAAAAAGTGATCCTGACATAGTGGGATAGGTTTTAGAACCTAGGAATACTAAAAAATGGTTAGACTAGAAGGGAAGGTTTCATACTCAAGATTCTAGTGCAAAATAGTTTAAACCCCATAAATCAAGAAGCTTCCTAAACACTACTGGAACTTCAAAAGTTTATACTAAGAGATTCATATGGACACCTTCATACTATGATATGTTAAATAAACAATCATATAAGGTATAATCAAGGTCCTACTTCGACAATTTTCACTTTCTCTAAGTACATCACACCTAGGACTACCAAGTATGACCAGGTAGTGTTAATCCCAAGAAATTGTGTGGAAAATCAATGGATTCTAGTGAAATAATGGAAGATTATTGACTTGGGAAAACCTAAACGATAAATGGAAACACAAAACTAAATATTTTTCTTTTATACTAAGATTTGAAAACTAGGAGTAAAGTTTCGAATTTAGGAAAACTAAAATCACTATGAGAATTGATTCATAGTAGGATCTAGGATCCAAGGAGATTCTCATAATTCGATATTACACACAAAATATGTACAAAAAAATAGAAAGAGTGAAAATAAAATACAAAAATATAGTCAATAACTGAGTTTATTATGACTGTCCAACTTCTAAATATGTCTAGAAGATGTTTATATTATAATAGGGATAAATAGTGAGTTCTTGGAGGCCATTTGGATGCATAGAAGTATTAGACCATGATTTGACCCTCAAACCCCCGTAGGTATACCAATTATATTCATAACCATCCAGAACAGTCACGAATGCAAGTGTGAACATGGGTGAGGCATGCTGGATCATAAATGAAGCCATTTTAGGTGTGGGTGAGCACATGGGTGATTGGGAGTGGTCTAGGAGGAAATGGATGCTCAAGGAAGGCCAAAAACCACCACAAACATGAACTAGCACCTAAGGTCAAACATATACCAGAATATGGGGATGGGGTAGTGCACTAAGACAAACCTGTCATCAATGAGGGTTCCTGGGTTGTCAGAATGATTAAACTACATAATCTCAACTATCGAAATGATCAAAGTGGAGTGCCTCAACTATTAGTAAATGATCAATATAGCCTAAGTTTGGGCAATAGAATATAGGATGAAGGATGATGAAATTTGTCCTAGGTCTATGATCATAGTACTAAGGTATATTATTTGTCTAAAAATCCCCCTTAAACCTAACTTATTAGAACTTGTACCATAATTTTATTGAGGCCTTGGCAACTAAGGATCAAGTCACCTCATACAACTGAAATTTTATTTGTCCATACAAAACAAGGTAAGGAGGAAAACCACATGGGAACAAAAACCTCCCCTAAAAAATGGAGATGGAGCCAAAATATGAAAGTGAATATCAACCATCACCATGTGTCACCCACTCCAAGAAGGGATATTAGATAGGTGAATGTCTTCTCTGTGAAGCTCTTGGTGGAAATGTCAGCAATTTTCTCTACAGATGGGCAATACTACAAGGCTATCACCTAATCATGCATCGAGATCCATATGTAGTGCATGTGTATATCAAGGCGTTTGGTCCTCTGTCCCTGCATTGTATCAATGGAAATATTTATTGCACTTTTATTATCACACCAAATTAATGTGGGTGATTCAAATGCAAATCCAAATTCCTAAATAATACCTTGCAACAACACACGTTGTGTAGTTGCATGCACTGCTCCTCTGTACTCAGCCTCAGCTGAATAGAAGGATATGGTGTGTTGTTTCTTGCTTGAATAGAATATGGCACCATATGGAAGCATGGAGACATAACCTGAAGTGGAATTTCTCTCAATATGATCTCCATCCTGATCAGAATCAGTAAATCCAACTAGTTCTAGTGGAGAACTAACAACATAGTGTACCCTGAAGTGGCTAGTTTCTTGCACATAGTAAATGATTATTTTGGATTCCTTGCAATGGATATCATGATACTACTACATATATATAGAAACAAAACCTACAACATATTCCAAATCAGGATGGGAGTGTGTAAGATACAGTAGAATCCCAACTAGTTGTATGTACAATGAGTTGTCCACCAATGGATATGCATCAAATTCACCTAGTTTTATTCCTGAAAGGAATGGGCACTTGGATGCCTTACATTTAGCCATTTTAAACTTAAATAAAAGGTCTAAAACATACTTTGGTTTTCTGACCTTGATCCCTGCTTCATATTTCTCAATCTCTAATCCAAGAAATCGCCCAACAATCTAAGGTCAGTCATGGATAATTCACTATGCAAAGAAGACTTAATCAATCCAATTTATTTAGTTCAGCTAACTATAATCAAAATATAATAAAAATACAACACTATGACCTGAAAAAACTCACCAGAATTCTGCAAATACACATTAGGATCAGATTTACATCTTTCAAATCCAAGCGAGAGCAAAACATTTTCCATCATGGCATACCCAGCCTTGGGGGCTTGCTTGAGGATACAGAGAGACTTATTTAACCTATATACAAGTGAATTATCCTCAATGAAACCTTCATGTTTCTCCATATATATATCCTCTTGAATTTCACCATAAATAAATTCACTCTTTACATCCATGTGGTGAACCTCCCAATGCTTAGATGCAGTAATGGCTAAAACTAGCATGATAGAGTCCATCTTTGCAACCGGTGGAAATGTATTTATACAGTCCACTCCTTGGACATGATATAAGAATTAGGAAACAAACCTATACTTTTAATTGATATCTAAACCATTAGAAGCCACTTTGGTCCTATATACCCACTTGCATTGCACTAGTTTCCTCTTGGATGGAAAGGGAACCAATTCCCAAGTCTCATTGTCTTGCAATGAGTTGAACTCTTCTTGCATGCATGTTTTCCATATTGGGTTAAGTGATGCCTCCTGATATGTTTGAGGATCATATCTAGCAATCATGAAGCATCTTTATTCAATGTTCAATTTGCAAGCAGAGAAAGCATTGTGAAATTGAGATATAGTATTCATAGAATCATGAGGATCACTAGCAAGATCCCCAACTACTTCAATGGTTTTATCACCCCACTTTGAAAAAATGGGTGAGTAATGATATGAATTCATTTCATCATCATCATCAGAAATATCAGAATCATAAAAATAATAAAAAGGAATAATCTTACATTATCATGGAGTGGAGGATGTGATCATTCCCTATGATCTTGTTTGGCCTCTTGCATGAGCTCCTCTTCAAACTATACACTCCTTTCTATGAATGTATTTTGAGATGAGGGATCACAGGGATTGTATCCCTTTTCATATTCAACATATCCAATGATGATGTAATCCTTTCTTTGAGGTTGCAATTCCTTTCTCTTCTCTAGAGGAATCCTAGCCCAAGCCTTTGAGCCAAAGACCATGAAATGAGAAACACTTGGCTTGTGACCACTGCAAGCCTCATATGGTGTTTTTCCATCCAAATATTTTTGACAAGATCTGTTTTGTATGTATGTGTTATCCACCTGAATGGCACCTCTCCGTCTGAGTGCCGACATTCGCTATGTTGGCACACAAAAGGACATTTATGGATTGAGGGTTGCCCAAAACACTATAGATGGGCTTATTAAGAACTACATTTATCATCCATCCAGCTGGTTATTTTTACCTTTTAAATATGCCAAGTCCTGTACACAAATCTTCTTATATGCAACTTGCATGTTGTACGCGAGTGTCGGTTATTGCATCTTCCGTATAGATTTGTACGTGGGTTACCCTTAGATCAACTCGTGTGTCATACGCGAGTTGCTAGTATTGATACCCGCGTATACCTTTCTTTGACATTTAAAATAAAAACTCGCGATTACTTGAGATTAGTTAATCACTTAACCTTAATCACCTTAACTGTCTCAACCTCCTCATCCTTTGAAACTGCCTTATTTCACCAAGTATAAATACAGGCGTTGGGGAGGGTGTTAAGGACATACATTTGGAGAGCAAATTTATGCTGGTCGAGTTTATACAGAAGTATTTGGAGCAGTGGAACTCAGAATCCTTTGGTTGCATAGGAGTCCTTGTCTTAGGCATTGGGTTCTAATCTTAACTCTTTCATTATTGTTAATAAAGAGAATCCTTCTTCCATATGTGTCTTAAATGTCTCTGATATATTGTGGTTTGATAAATATTTATGTTTCAGCACTCTGTATATGATTTATCTAACCTGTTTATATATATGTATCATCTTGTATTTGGAGGATTGATTTTTGACAGGTGAAGGAGAAGCATCCCTGAAGGATTTGGAGGAGAAGCAAAGCAGAAGAGGACAAGCTAGGATCAACCGTCATGTATTGGGTGAGTCTTTTCTATCCTCCTATTTCCTTTACTACACTCTAGAGTCAATTTCCTGCAAGTTTCATGAGTATGTTGGTAACCCCAGACCTTCGGTTATAAGGTGTTGATTCCTGTACAACAGAACTGGAAAATCCACTGCGGAGCCCAAACTGCTGTAGGTTGTTTCTATCACCCCTGACCAGTATTTGCTTTGAAGTTTGTGTGTGGTCTTTTATCCTGGTTCATACTTATCACAGTGTTTGAAAGTCTTGTGGATTTTTCTTATTTTTTGAGAAAATTTTTGTACTTGTACGTGGGTTGCTCTTTTGCATAGTCGCGTACAGAGGTTTGCATACACGAGTTGCTCTCTTGGACAGTCGTGTATAGTACGCGAGTTGCCCTTATACATAGTCGCGTACAAGCCTGGAAATAGGTATTTTTCAGGATTGGGTTTGCTTGTCCCTCTCTTTGTGTAATTCCTATTTGTTTGTTGGCTTTCTTTATGAATACTGTGCTATTTGTCTGAAGACCTTTGGTGACCACAATTTGTGCTTTTTCGAAATCCCTAGGGTTTCTTTTGTTTGGATTGTCTTTTGTTTGCATGCTGAAGTAGCTTGGCCTGTTGGGTTATAGGTTGAAGTGTCTCTGTCCGGATCAGTGATCAGGATCTTGGGCATTGTTTTTCCAGTCTATCTTTTGATAATGGTTGGTTTGTCACTTACCTTTATGAGTTTACAGTGATCTTTTGTCATTGTGTGCTCCCCAGCTAGGGTTCCTAGTCTCCCTTTATTGGATGGTTCTTGGTTCTTTTAGCCTGTTTTACTTCAGTTTGTTTGTTTATACAGTTGGTTAGATCCAAGTATACTCAAGTTTTGTGCATTTTATGTGCATGGTAGAGTTTGAGCAATTTTAAAAAGTGAAAAGAAAAACATTGTCAAGCTTTTTCATAAGTAGTTTTCATTTCAGTTTTAAAATGTAATCTCAAAAACTACAAAAAATATAGGCTTAGCTTCTTTTATCGTTTGCATTAGTTCATCAATATATATTTACAAAAAAAAAAGAAGTTTTCTTTAATAGTGGTGATTTGCTTTGAAAAATACACCTTTACTTTTATTTATTTCTTATCGAGTCAAAAACACCATAAGTACATCGCTCCATTTCCTTCTGAGTAAGGAACGGCCCTTTAAAATGAACGCAATAATTAAAATTTACTAGTAATTTTTGTTTTTAGGGGCCTTTCACCTACTAGCTTAGGCTAGACTTGTGGTATAGGAAGTGTAAACTTCCCATAAGTTTTAAAATTCAGATGTAGTGGACCTTTCTTTAGGTAAATCCTTTACTTTATCCATTGTACCTGGGAAGCTCCTCTTAAACGGGAGTCAAGCACGAGGCCACGTGGAGGCATGGACTGAGGAAATAACCCTCTGATTCCTTGTCAAAACATAAATCATGACTTTTACACATCTGGGGATTCTTTCCTAGATAGATTTTCAGGCTCAGATACCCTACCCATGCGTACAAGTCAGGCTTGCGACTGTCCCCCCAGATTGTTGGTATAGCTAAGGTAGCCTTTAGTCTCTTGACATTTAGGGTTCATACCTAGGTAAATTGGAAGGCTATTTCTGGTTCACCTTGAACGGGCTTGGAAGTTAACCCTTGTTGTAAGTGTAGGAGGGAGGTTGGGTGATTCCTCTGCTTGTGCCTAAGTACCACTTCAAGGACGCCAAGTAATCGTTCATCAACTTTCTTTGGGAAAGTACATCTTTCACCCTTGTTTGATTGTTTGAGGTTTTAGGATTTTTATAGTGTATGCTCTGTGGTTTTGCCTGTGTTTAGTTGGCCTTAGGGTGTGATTTTTCAAATTTTCAATCATGGAGGACCAACCTATTAGAAGTTCAAGAAGGTTGAGAAACCTTCCTCCTCTCGTCACATTGGAGCCTCCACCTCCACCCCAAAGGCGGAGATTGGACACAAACGGTTCATTTGAACCGGTAGGGATAAGTGAAGTTCTAAGTGAACCAGAACTTATAGCTAACCATTTTGATCTTGATACAGTTGAGATAGAAGACTTGCAGACTGATGAGTTTGCAAGGAATTTTAACACCCCCTTGACTGATTTAAATGATCCTGTGATCATTCAGGTTAGACCTTTTGATTCACCTGTGTTAGGTGCCCCTGTGGGTAGGATTATGTCTTATGTGGAAGAAAGTACTTTTGTGTTCACCTCATCCATTCCAGTTGAAGGGGTAATACCTTCCCCAGTAAGTGCCCCTAGATCTAGTATACCTTCTACAACTTTGACTCCAGCGAGCCGGGTGGTTCAACCACCGGTTCACTCAAATATAGCAGGTACTTCTGGTGACATGGTTACTGGGATCCCCAGTATACCTACTATTCCTTCTTCCTTTCCATATACTACCTAGAGCGGTCCGGTAGGATCCAAGGCATTTGTCCAAGGATTCCCTTGGAATGGGGGGCACATTCCCCCATCCTCTCCATACGTAGGCCCATCACCTTCCTATGTAGGAGTGCAATTTGGGAACCATACTTCTTAACGGAAAAATTTCAAAACTCCAATTTCGGTTCCGTTTACGAGCTCTCCCTTTTCGTTGTTCAGCCGAGGGATACCGGCTCCTGTCTTTCAGACCCCTGTTTCTATGGGGACGGCCTAAAATTCTTATAATGCACCTCCCACACACAATCTTGTGGCTTATGGATGGAATCCATTTCAGATTAATCTACCCACTTCGCAACCGGTAGCAGGGGGCAACCCCACTTTTACCCATGGGCATTCAGGGGCAGGTCCCTCTAATCCCCAGGCTAGAACATTTAGTTCCCTGGTTCAACCCAAACTTCCATTCCTGGCAACTTTAAACTTGCCAGATTCGTCAAAATTGATGAATGACCTGGTGAGGCATGACTCCTTGTGGCCACCTATTCCCACCAAATTTCCATCGGACATCCCTAAGTTCGAAGGCAAAGTTGGTGAAGAGCTTGGGGCTCATGCCACCACATTCCATTTATGGTGTTCTTTGAATTCACTGAATGAAGATTTAGTTAGGTTGAGGCTGTTCCAGAGAACCTTAATAGGTACCGTGGCAAAATGGTATATTGAATTTCCTTCTACTACTTTCAGTAGTTTCTAGGACTTGGCTAGTGCATTTCTTAGCCACTTTCAGCTGCCGGTCCCATATGATTTCAGAATGGACTTATTGTCTACTTTTAGGTAGAACAAGGCTACCCACATCTCGGATCACATCCAAGAGTGGAGGAGATGAAAGAGCCTTATAAAAGCCACTATTTCTCCTGAGTTCCTTTTAGAGTGGTTCCTTAAATCCTTGTTGCCCTACATATCTAAGGATGTATCCACATCAGGAGTGATGAATGAAGAAGAAGCCATTCTCAGGGCCCAGCAACTGGATTTGATTTATTCACAATCTGTGATCTTCTATGAGATTATCCCTGAGACACCGAGGCCTACGCACGATACGGAGAAGCCTAAGCCAGGACCCCATGCCGATGGTGTGGTTGGGTCTGTTAACTTTCCCAGGGTAGAATCTTTGGCTAAGCAACTTCATCAGTTGTCCATCAAGCAGTCTATGACGGAGGTAGCAAAGGCTGCCCCCTCCCCCCAGAGTGCAAATTTTTTTGCACAAACCTCTCATATTGGCAATTAGTAGCCCGATGGGAAGAAAAAGAAAGGAAAGAAGGGAGAGGGAAATAAAAACAAGCAAAATCCCACAAACAATGCTGATGGGGGAAAGAAAGAAAAGAATAAGGTCAAGTTCCCATGTAAGTTGTGCCATGAGGACCACCTTACTCACCTTTGTCCCCTTATGGATCAATCCCAGAAGTTGCTTAAAGCTCAACAACTGGCTGTCCTGAAGGATCCTTTTCCCCAAGGACATAACTCTGCTTCAACTTCTAATGTAGCAGGGGGCACTCAAAATGCCCCTGACCCAAACTATATCAACATGGTTCGATCTTTGACTTTTTTGTAGAAAAGGAATCAAAATTATGAGAAAGAGACACTTGAGAAGGGTAAAGCTGTAGGTGAAACTTCGAAACATCTCACAATAGAGAAGCCTACTGAAACTATGTCAAAGATACCGAAAGGTGTCTTCAAGAAGACCTTGCATAACCCTAATGCTAGGGCTGCTTCAAACTACTCCATGGTTGAATATTTATCTCAAACCCCGTGTGTAATGTCAGCTTTAGAGGTGTTACAGAGTTTTCCCGCTCAATGAGATGCCCTCTTAACAGCTTTAGGCAGCATCGACTCATTGAGTCTCATGGAAAAATTTCATTTATCTGATGTTAAATTTTTCCTACATTACCATGTATCCTTATCAATAGATGTCATCGACGGTGGTAAGACCATTGGAAGGGAAGTTATTGATGAGGGTGCTTCTACATGTGTTATGTCCTTGGCCTGTTGGAAAGCTCTTGGATCCCCAGAGCTGGTCCCATCAAACACTTTGCTTGCTGCTTTTGATGGAATATCCTTTCGTCCGCATGGTATCCTACCGGCTTTTGAAATTAATTTGGCAAGAAAAGCAGTGTTTGTTTAAGTAGAAGTGATTGATGCTCCTTTGGACTACAATCTACTTTTGGGAAGGAACTGGACTTATGCGATGTCCGCTATTGCGTCGACCATTTTTCGTGGAGTGGTTTTTCCACATGAGGGCAAGTTGGTTACTATCGATCAACTTGATTTTACCCAAAAAGATCGTTTAGAGTCTAATGAGTCTGCTGTGCCATTGGTTGATCAGGTCAAACCTGCTGCACAGATCTTGGGGGCTGGAATGTACACATCACTGATGGGCACGTTTGATTTTCCAGCCCTGGTTAATTATATTGGTTCTACTAGTGTGGGGAAGTCCATAGCTATGGTTGTCAATAGGATTGATCCTTCGGTTCTCCCAACCCCTCATGAATCGGAAGTGCCCTTATCAGCAGTGGAGGTAGCTTATCAAGCTATCACTCAAGCCATTTTTGATCCCATTCCAGATCCTCTAACAGTCTCGGATGATCTGGAAGAAGTCTATTTGCCCGCATGGGCGGAAAACTCTTCGCACTCTATAGATTGTTTAGACATGCTTTTACCTTCTGATGAAGCCATTCTGGAAGCCATGAGTGGACATGGTAATATTTGTGAGGATCTTCATCATCGATCCTATTTTCTTCCAGAACTAAGCATAATAGAAAATCAAGAGTTTCGTTTGAGACTGTCAGAAGATGTTCATATACCTATCAATCCCTTGCCTAGGGAAGGAATGTTTGCTGAGGCGAATATGGCAAATATTTCTGCCACTATACCTATTAACATCTTTGTGAACCCTGATGTCGTGGAAAACATATATATAGGTGCAAATTGCTCTCCTAAAGAGATTTCCATCTATACTGCCCTTTTTAAGGAATTCCGTGATATATTTTCCTGGTCATATGAGGAGATGCCAGGCATAGATCTATCGATTATTGAACATGAAATACGAACATGTCCTGATGCCAAGCCAGTTCGACAAAAGTTAAGACCTGTTAACTCATGCAAAGTGGCGGCTGTGAAGGCAGAAGTTGAAAAGCTGTTGAAGGCTGGTTTTATCTATCCCATAGATTTGACTGAATGGGTATCCAACCATGTTCCTATTGATAAGAAGCAATGGACTATTCGCGTCTGTATATGATTTAGAGACCTCAATAAAGCCTGTCCTAAGGAAAACTATCCCGCACCATTTATAGACTAGATCATAGATGCCTATGTGGGAAGTGAGGTGTTTTCGTTTATGGATGGTTTCTCATGATACAATCAAATTCAAATAAAACCGGAAGACCAACATAAAACTACTTTCATTTGTCCTTGGGGTACCTTCACGTACAAGAAAATGCCCTTTGGATTGAAAAATGCTGGGGCAACCTTTCAACGTGCTATGAAATTTGCTTTCCATGACATTAAAGCCATTGTTGAACCATACCTTGATGATCTGCCTGCACATTCTCGTAAGAGGATTCAACATCCAGATCATATACGGTTGATATTTGAGAGATGCAGACATTATCAAATCTTCTTGAATCCCCACAAGTGTGTATTCTACATCGAGTCAGGAAGATTACTCAGGTTTATTATCTCTAGTAGAGGCATCCAAGTGGATCCTTTGAAATTTGAGGCCATTGTAAATCTTCCTCCTCCTCGTTCCCTCAGGCAAATTCAAAGCCTGGAAGGAGAGTCTAATTTTCTTCGACATTTTATTGTTAACTATGCCAAGATTACTAAAGGTTTCATGCACCTACTCAAACAGGACACCCCATTTTTATGGGATGAAACCACACAACTTTATTTTGAGGCATTGAAAAAAGCTTTGCTGTCGGCACTCTTATTACATCCACCAGATTATTCTAGGGATTTTATACTATATATGGCTGTGTCAGAGTTGACCATTGGGGTAGTACTTGTCCAGGAGGACGATAAGCTTGTAGAGAATGTCATTTATTATCTTATTCGTGCTTTGGCCGGACCTGAACTTAGATACTCCCACGTTGAAAAATTATCCTTAGCAGCTGTTTATGCTGTGTATAGGTTATGTCACTACATTTTACTGAGGACCACCACAGTAGTGGCAGATGTGAATCCATTCCAATATGTTTTATCTCAACAGATTGTTTGGGGGGAATTTAACAAATGGATAGTCATTCTACAAGAGTTTGACTTGGATTTCCAGTCCACTAAGTCTAAGAAGTCCTTAGTTTTTGCTGAACTTATAGCAGAATTTCCTACTGAAGAAGATGTAGTGATTGAAGATGATTCATTCCCAGATGAGCACATCTTCTTGATATCCACCTCTGATCCTTGGTATGGAGATATTCTTATATATCTCTAGAATTTTAAGTACCCTGTAGCTTCCTCAAGCGAAGAACGACGTAAATTACTCCTTCATGTGAAGAACTACCTCATTATAGGAGATACCTTATATCGATGAGGGGTAGATTCCATCTTGCATCGTTGCCTTACCCATGAGGAAGCAGAGATTGTATTGAATGATTCCCATAGCGGAGTGTGTGGGGGTCATTTATCTAGGTTAGCAATGACCCAGAAGATATTACGTGCCATTTATTTCTGGCCCATGATGTTTAAAGATTGTGTGGAAGCAATGAAGCGCTGTCATCCGTGTCAGCTTTACACCAAGAAAATGCAGTCACATCCTGCTCCATTATTTTTCGTTGTCTCGGTAGGCCCCTTCATGAAATGGGGGATCGATTACGTGACATGCAACCCTGCCTCGGCTGGAGGGTATAAATACATCATTGTTGTTGTTGACTATTTTACAAAATGGGTAGAGGCAATGCCTACTTTTAAAGTCGAAGGGGAAACAACAACTTTATTTGTGTTCAATCAGATTATCGCACGGTTTGGTATGCCCAAAGTGATTGTCACTGACCATGGCAGTCATTTTCAAAATAACATGATGATGGAACTGACTACTATCCTTGGATTCAAATAAGAACATTCATCTTCGTACTATCCGCAGGAAAATGGTTAGGTTCACGCTGTCAACAAAACTTTAAAAACTATCCTTAAATGTACAATTGATGCATCCCACTCTAACTGGAACATCATGCTATATCCTACTCTTTGGGCCTATCGAACCAACTTAAAAATTGCTATGGGTTTCTCCCCTTTCCAACTCATTCATGGAGTGGAACCAGTTACTCCGATTGAGTGTGAAATCCCGTCTCTAAAGATAGCCATTCATGTGTTACCTGATACAACTAAGCTTGAGGAATGACTGATACATTTAGAACACCTTTATGAACAGCGTAGAGATGCGCTGACTGCTAATCAAGCTCATAAAAATAAGGTCAAAACTCAGTATGATAAATCGGGCAAACCTAGGGTTTTCTCTGAGGGGGAACTTGTCTTGCTTTGGGACCAAGACAAGGAACCCCTGAGGGCAGGAAAATTCAAGGCCATGTTGTTAGGACCTTATGTTGTGTCTAAAGTATTGAGTAAGGGCACATATGAGTTAGTTGATTTTGATGGGAACAAGCTGCCTGAGCCTAGAAATGGTCTCTACCTGAAAAAGTACTATGCTTAGGCTTAGCACTTTTCCTTGTATTTTTATTGTATGTATTTTTATGTACATTAGGTTGTCAGTTTTGTTTTTTATACTATTTGCTGGTTGTTGCAGATGTCTTCTGAAAGGTATATAGGGTTCGCTGATGGCGCCAGCCGTCACACTTGTAACCTAGCTTCAGCAACATGGGTTATTTATTCTCCCTTAGGACAACTTGTTGCCGTGGGAGGCGCTTGTTTAGGTCCTGATTCTAATAATGTTACTGAGTATAGGGCTATAATTGAGCTCGTATGGGATGCTTTGTCACGTGGTATTACCTAGCTTGAGGTCCGTCTGGACTCTCAGTTAGTGGTTTCCCAGCTCAATCGGGCTTATCAGGTACGCAATCCTATTTTATTACATTAGTTCATGCAAATTCGTTCATTGGAAAGACATTTTGAGGTTATTACATTCAATCATATTACATGAAATCATAATTCATTGATTGATGCATATGCTAATTACATTTTAGAATGGCATCTCACACACATTTTATAAAGATATATAGCAAACATATGAAAAACATTTGTAAATAAACCGTCACCAAACAACACACACACACACACACATATATATATATATATATATATATATA
>LPNX010558634.1:122960-143840 GCA_001517045.1 Pseudotsuga menziesii
CCTCCTCGGCTTCGACAGCCTCCACAACCTCTATATATACTAGTACCGCTCTAACCACTCGCCTGAATAGATGTAGCCAGACCGGTGGAAATCCAACTACGAACTCCTGCATGGAAGTCGGGATATGCTCTATCTGCAAGGTAGGTACTCTTTGGGTTAGCCTGGCCAACTTCCCCTCTAGAACCTTGATCAGTCCCGAGTCTTCACCTATGATAGGATGAACAAACACGCGTGGGTGCCCTTCAGGGCGGACTGGTCCAATATCTGCATTTTGAATCATTTATAGGATTAAGACTTGTACATATGTATATATCTATCATTTTAAAATTCATAAAAATTTGAAAAATTTGAAAAATGATAAAATTATTTACCTAGCTCGCCCCATGCTACTCTTGGAGGGAGGACAAGGTCTGGGTCACCTCGAAAGTCCATATTGGCATATGGAAACTGCTCGAGTGCCGGTAGCTGTCGTTCCCACAAGGTATAGAAATCATCATCATATACACTATGTACTGTGTCTCCTCCTCCTTGATGGAGGAATATGTCTCCCCACCTGCTCAGCCTCAGCTGACGTGTAGATCTGACTGGTAGAGGTATGGCAGGGCTCAATTCTGGTACTCTCTCGAAAAAGAAGGCCACTAATATGCTCGCATAACCAAAGTTTTTCTGCCTTCCTCTCTTGCAATCGAACAATTGTCTCTTCATGATAGGGACAACTCCCGAGCACCAATCATAGAGAGCACTGCGGAAACAGTCAACTGCCAGCCTCATTTGGTTCCATGTAGACAAATGTAAATAAGAGGATCCTGAAATCCTCACGATGGTGCTAGAAAGTACCTATAGAGTAAAGTCACTGATATGTACAACAGGGACGCAACCCCCTCTCTTTTGAGTACCCAGTGTGCAAAATACATCTATATAGTTTTGGACACTTAAGGGGTCACCACCCTTGCCAGTGCCCTCTAAGTTAATTGGTGCTCCTCGACGTGACAGACCGGTTATGAATTACATGTCCTCAGTGGTAATATCCAAGTTTTCACCCTGTAGGTTGAACATCCCCAAGTCATGATCCCAATAATTTACCATGAACTCAAGTATGCGGACATTGGCCCGCATGGATGATGTTCAAAAGAATTTTAGTAGCCCACTTATTCACAATGCATGTATAGTGGGCACACTTTGGAGCCCTTCTTGGTCCATTATTTCATGCTCCCTTTCCCTCCATTCCAGAACCATCTTTTTACCTAGCAAAACAAGTAATTTTGATTCAGTAATTCCATATAAAAATTCAAAATTTTTTGACTATTTTTAGCCTTTTGTCCTTCATGCAGCACACGCGACTGTCTATTTAGACATGTCGTGTACTGTACGTGACTGTCTATATAGGCCACTCGCCTATAGAACACGTGTACGCGAGTCTTCACACCGTCAACCTGCGTACACGCCGTGCCATCTTTAGGATGCTTTTAATAATGGAATTAAGACTCAAAATTCATAATTGCTTGGATCAAAATGAAGAGCTCAGGGTGTAGGATTACCTGCAACTTTCGGAATTCGATTTCGTCGGTTCAAATGTCCACAATGATCGAACAAAGGTAGAAGGACAAAATTTCTTTTTATGGCTCAAAGTTTCAAATGGTGAGTTTTGTTTTGATTTTCAACTATTTATAGAAATTATATTTTTTTAAGTGGGTCTTTTTCTATAGTTTGAAAATTCCTTCAACTAATACCTTATTTCTTTGTGCTTTGGAATAGGTTTTTCACTATTATAAAGTGTTGTTGCTCCAATAGGGTGGTTTTGTTATTTCCAATACATTTTTGGCACCTTTATTCAATCCACATTAACCTTAGCAATCAACCTTTTTCCATGGACTATGGTATTATTAACCATTAGTTCCCTGTTTTTTACCATTGTTCTTCCGTGGATAGGACCCTTTTTTCATGAGTATCCTTTTTTCTAAGCCTATGTTGTCCTTTGGTGCTCATATCGTAACTATTTCAGGTTTAGGGGTATCCTCTTAGCTATTTTTCATGCCAAATAGATCTTCTTTTGAATCTCTTTTTACAAGCTATCCCTTTATAGGACTCCCCGCCCTTATGGAGTTTCTTTAGGCCTAGGTCTGACTCCTTCAAAATAGACTTGAATGTCAAGTTAACTCGTCCGTTCAAGCTCATTAAGAATATGTGAACGGGCATCCGCATTGGTGGTAGGTTATCTCTTTCTCAGACCATGCGGAATAATACAAGAAAGAATCGCTCTCTTTTCTTTTTTGAATTGAGAAGAGTATTCTCAGGTATAGTTTTATCACTTTTCTAGACCCAAGGGACTAAATTTATGGAAAACGAACACCTGGTTTGAGCTTAGTTTTCTCTTTTTTGTGCTCTGGACCTAAACATGAGAGAGATTCCAAGTGTACTTTGTGTCTTTGTCATGCTCGTTAAACACTTAAGAACAAAGCAACGAGTTTATTGTTGTAAGCCCCATTTCTCGTAACCAAATGGATCTTTTCGAGTGATCTTGGTTTCCTTCACACTCGTAAAACTAAAGCTATTTTATGTTGTTTTGGAAGGATAATTGGGTAGGTGGTAATTTAACCTTTTTCGGACCTCCCTGACTAAGTACGAAAAAGGTTCACCTTTTCTTCTACGAAAGTTAAGAGAGTTCTTCTGTGGTATGTTTTATACTTTTTTGGCCTCAGGAGACTAAATTGGACGAAAAAAGACCCCCCTGAAGTCTTCTTTGGAGTTTTTAGACTCTCTAAATGTGAAAACACCAACCGAGCATGTACTAGTTCGGGCTCATTAAATCCACGAATCGGTGATACTATCAAGCATTATTTTCCCGTCTCTTCAAGCTTGTTAAAAAATGAAGAGGGATCTGAGTTAACTTTCCTGGACTCGTTAAAATTTAACAAGGAAGGTAAGGAAGAAGTTTTCTCTTTTTTTCAGTAATGGCAGCATGTCCTCCTTGAACATAGCACTCTTTGTTCTTTCCGATATCCATGTTTCAGTGATTACTTTTCTGTTCAGCTATTACTTTGAGTTTCTTACTCCTCCTTTTGTTTGTTATACCTGGGAAATCTGATCATGTCTCCTACATGATAGATAGGTCTAGTTATTCTATCTATAAGTTAAACACTGCCTTGGGTCATCTCTGTGTTGTGCTCATTGTTCAAGGAATTTACCCAATGTCTGATCTATAGCCTGATCCCATCATTGTTATATCTGTTATTTATTGTGTCTCCCTTCTTTTTCCCAGTTCCTAGTCACTCATGTGATCCGTTGGAGGATCTATTGCCTTCCTTATCACAACATGTTTCCGTTTCAGTACCTCCTGATGACGAAGACCTAGAGTTTTGACATTTGTACCTCAGGATTCACTTTCATCATTGGTGAATTCCTTTGCTTCAGTTGTCGATTATCACCTATTGATTGACAAACTATTGAATCCTTTCCATGTTTGACTTCAGCTTACCCTTATTCACATGGCTTGGATTGTACTGGTTCTTTGGGATCCTTTATGAAGACCTTAGTTCATCATCTATTGACTAAGTTGCGCAAGATTATGTTCTATTCATATACACAGCTTCCAGATCTTTGAAGACTCATCATTATTGTATATTGTGGCTTCGATCCACCTTTGGAATATACATGGTTTCATACCCGTATCATATGATATACTCAAATATTGTAAAGGAGCTAGTGTTCCAGTAAATTGAACATAGCATCCTTAGATGTAACTTTGTATATGACATTATTATGTATTTCTTTCAGGTACTCTCTCTGCTCCATTGGATTTCTGAGTTCTCCAAAGATAAAGATTATAATGTATTTTGGCCATCGCTTCCCTCTGACTTCACACATTAGGGGGCATCTGTTATCCACCTGAATGGCACCTCTCTTTTCGAGTGCTGACATTCGCTATGTTGGCACACAAAAGGACATTTATGGATTGAGGGTTGCCCAAAACACTATATATGGGATTATTAAGAACTACATTTATCATCCATCCAGCTGGTTATTTTTACCTTTTAAATATGTCAAGTCTTGGACTCTTCTTATATGCAACCCGCATGTTGTACGCAAGTGTCGGTTATTGCATCTTGAGTACAGATTTGTACGTAGGTTACCCTTAGAGCAACTTGTGTGTCATACGCGAGTTGCTAGTATTGATACCCGCGTACACCTTTATTTGACATTTAAAATAAAAACTCGCGATTACTTGAGATTAGTTAAGCACTTAACCTTAATCACCTTAACTGTCTCAACCTCCTCAACCTTTGAAACTACCTTATTTCACCAAGTATAAATACAGTCCTTGGGGAGGGTGTTAAGGACATACATTTGAAGAGAAAAGTTATGCTGGTGGAGTTTATGCAGAAGTCTTTGGAGCAGTGGAACTCATAATCCTTTGGTTGCAGAGGAGTCCTTGTCTTAGGCGTTGGGTTGTAATTTGAACTCTTTCATTATTGTTAATAAAGAGAATTCTTCTTCTATTTGTGTCTTGAATGTCTCTCATATATTGTGGTTTGATAAATATTTATGTTTCAGCACTCTGTATATGATTTATCTAACCTGTTTATATATATGTATCATCTTGTATTTGGAGGATTGATTCTTGATAGGTGAAGGCGAAGCATCCTTGAAGGCTTTGGATGAGAAGAAGAGCGGAAGAGGACAAGCTAGGATCAACTGTCGTGTATCGAGTGAGTCTTTTATATCCTCCTATTTCCCTTACTGCACTCTAGAGTCAATTTCCTGCAAGTTTCATGAGTATGTTGGTAACCCCAGACCTTTAGTTATAAGGTGTTTATTCCTGTACAACAATATGTAGAACAATTAATGGCTTCATCCTATACATTAGGATTCAAATTCTTTACTTCTAACATACAAGTTTCCATCTCCTTGAGAGAAATTTTATTGTGCCCTACAACACCATTTTGTTGTGGTGTGTAGGGCACCAAATGCTGCATTTAGATGCCATGTACTTCAAAAATATGCTGCAAAAGTTTGGTCACATACTCCTTTGCATTATCAGTCCTAAGGACCTTGATCTTGTTCACACATGCATTCTCAACTAGGGCTTTCCAAAATTTGATATTCTCAAGACTTCATATTTTAGTTTGAGGAAATATACCCAACAATTCCTTGAGAATTCATCTATGAAAGTCAAAAACTACCTTGATCCCCCATAAGAGGGTGATCGAAGATGCCCTATGAGGTATAAATGAACCAAATCAAGAACTTGGACAACTCTCCTTTCCTTCCCTTTCTCATAGTTGCGCTCTGCATGCTTCCCCACTACACATCCTTTGCATGTACCATTTGAGAACTTGATAGAAGGAAGCCTTCCACCATGAATTCTTTTATCAATGACTGGAGGTACCTATAGTTGAGATAGCCATATCTCTCATGCCAAAAATTTCTTGTTTCATTTTCGTGTGACAGGAGCACATTCCCTTGGAAGTAAGTGAGGAAGTGAGAGAATTTGTACATTCTTGCATTATGGTCAACAAAACCCAATGCCACAACCTTTCCTATAGATATTTATGCTATCTCCACTGCATGTCAAGGAAATGTTACTCTATTGGCTTCACTTGTGTGTGTCATTTGATACACTAAGGTAGGTTTGCTACTAGATTAGGAACAAATAACGCATCATTGAAGTACCCATCTTCAATATGAATCCTTCCAATCCCTTTGGATCATATTTTTGAATCATCACCCATGATAATAGATGGAACAATGTAAGGATACATGGTCTAGAAGGAATCTTGCATGGAGGCCATATCACTGGAAGCTCCAAAATCTACAATGAAGGAAGAAGATCTTGAAGAACCAACAACCAATGCATGGCACCTTTCCTTGTTGTCTGAGCTTGAACGACCATCCTTCTTCCTTCCATCCTTAAGAAATGGGATGTTGTTATTCTCAATAATCTACGTCATCAGGTCTATGGTATTCTTCATGCATGCACTCTTTGGATTCCACCCCTTGTGACAATAAGTGCATTTGGTCTTGTATTTCTTCTTCTTATCCTTGTCCTTGACAATATTCAAACCTCCATCTGAATATTTGGGTTTCTCCTGCTTCTTCTTTTCTTGATGCTTCAAATCTTTCAATTTCTTCTTGCCTTTGGCTGTATTTGAAACTCTTGCAAAAAGGGCTTGATCCTTACTGGATTTGATGGTACCTATTTGCACTAGCTTGTGTTTCTCTTGAGTCAGTGACTCCATGAATTCAGCCAGTGAAGGCATGTGACAGTTTCAAGTCGTGAGCTTGCTAGAGTTGAATATTGACACAAACACTGAGTAGTCAGGCCCTAGATTCAAAAGTATGGAAAATATGAGATTCTCCTCTTTCTTCTCTATGCCACACTATTTTCGCTGAAGCACCAAGGATTTGAACTTGGTTAAGAAGTATTGGATTGTCTCAAAGTGAGCTGGACTTAGTGAGATTAGCTCATTTCTGAGCTCGTGACCTCTCATCTCATCGGTATTCCTGAACAATGCCTCAATACTAATCCATACTTAGTTGGGAATTATCATACTTTCTACATGGAAGATAAAGTCTCTTGAAATGCCGAGACAAAGAATTCCAAACGCTTCATCAAGCCTATTGAAGTACTTCCAATTCTCCATAGTAGAGCTGGGTTCAACTTCAAGCCCCATGGTGACTCTGTGTAGGAATTTTGATCTCATATGGATCACCATTTTGTCCTTCCATTTGAAATATTTGAATGGGTTCGGAAATACATGAGTCTGCTCCATTTATGCTTGCGCACTGGGTGACAAATTGCTGATTGTACCTGCAATGCAAACACTCGAATCTATCTAGAAAATCCCTCAAATAACAACTAAAACACTCTATATTCAGTTTTAATATGAAAATAGCTCTAATACCATGTCACAATTGATTCATAGTAGGATCTAGGAGCCAAGGATATTCTCACAATTCGATATAAGACAAAAAATATGCACAAAACAACAGAAAGAGTGAAAATATCATACACAAATGTAGTCCATAACTGAGTTTATTATGAATTTCCAACATGTAAATATGTATGGAGCATGTTTATATTACAATAGGTATAAATCATGTCGTGTTGGAGGCCATTTGGATGCATACAAGTGTCAGACCATGATTTTACCCTCAAACCCCTCTAGGTGGACCAATCATCTTCCTAACCATCCAAAATGGTCACGAATGCAAGTGTGAACATGGGTGAGGTATGTTGGATCATAATTGAAGGAATTATAGGCATGGGTGAGCACATGGGTGAGTGGAGATGGATATAGGAGGAAATAAATGCTCAAGGAAGCCCAAAAACCACCACAAACATGCACTGACGCCTAAGGTCAAACATATCCCTAAATTTGGGGATGTGGGAGCTCACCAAGACATAGTTATCATCAATGAGGGCACGCGGGTTGTTAGAATGATCAATTTGGAGTGCCTCAACTATCATAATGATAAAAGTGGAGCACCTCAACTATAAGTAAATGATCAATATATCCTAATTCCAGACCATATAATATATCATGAAGGCTAATGAAATGTGTCCTAGGTCTATGATCATGGTACTAAGGTGAATTATTGTTCTAACACTAGGAATTTTCTAAACATCTTCAAATGGTACCAAAGGGCCACTATCTTATGGTATGAAGGTTGGGATGGGTTTAATATGTTTCTTATACTTATGCAGCAACTTACAGATAATGATTTGGATGTATTTAAGTTAATATATCTCATTTTTTAGTAAATTGAGCATTGGGGGTAAAATACATTTAAGAGAGACATAGAATTGTAAATTAGAAATAAAATTTTATTTTATTAATATTCATAGGAAATAATTTACATCATATATATTCAAATACAACTGCAAATATTCATAGAGGAGCCATCCTCCACTAACAACTTCACCACTACAAAAAATATATAGAAACAACACCCACTACTATATTTGAACCCAAAATATGACAGACCATTTGTTTAAATTTCACCATCTATGTGTATAAAATATGACAAAGTTGTTTTTTTAAACATTAGTGCATTTTCATTGGATATCTGGCAGAAAAAAAATATGTATGTTTTTTAATAGACACCCGTCGCTACATAACATACACTCTTTTTTTACCAATCTAGTTGACCTCTCATCCAATATCCGACAATTAATATGTAGAAAATTCGACCATGGTGCATTAAAAAATTGACCTTCTTGATGTGCAAACAAACATCAAGTTTTGCTGGAACTTGTTGGATATCTAGTGATATTTTCCATCAGAGATTCAACATCCTTGTCATTGGTATCGTATCATGCATATTAAATCCAATAACGATGAATGTCATATCTTGTTGGATGGATGAAAACATTTTTCATCGTAGGTGTATCATCCTTGTTGGAGGTATGCACATCAAAAATCTAATGACTATAACTAATTAAAAATGAATAAAAAAATTATAAAACTTCCTAATCTTCACTTGATAAAAATCATTTGATACTATAGGCATGGATACTATTAGTTTTTCCATATGACCATATGATGTATTATCCAAACAATATTTGAGGGTGGAGTTACTGGTTTGACAAAAGTGCCTTCTAGCATGATTTGCACTATTCCAAGAAAATCCATGCCGAGGATAGAAGATGAGGTTGTAGATGATGAAATTTACATGGATGGAGTTAGCATGTTTTCCCCCACACTATGGAAGCTTAGTATTTCCAAGTTTGGGGAAAATGAAAATTTACCTTAGTGGATCAAGGCTTTGATAGATTTGTCTAAGTGTTAAAACAAGGATTAAAAGGCCCTTTTAAAAAGCACACGATATACTCTCTTTATGTCAATACATTTATCTGGTGGAATGAATATTTTATCTGGAGGTTTTTCCTTCCATCCATGCTCTCAAATTGACATTTGGTGATCACGTGTGCGGAATCTGGGTCTGTCAAATAGGACTACTCGACAATTTTTGATAGTTTTGCATAAGGTCACATATATGCTCACTAGTGCACTGAAAATGCCCACATATTGATAAATTATTCCTGCCACAAATTATTATGTCCACCATTGATGAAATATTCTCTCCAATTCTAGTTGCATAAAGGATTATTCCCACCTATTGATAAGCTATGCCTGCCATGCATAGAGTTATGCTCACCAAGTTCAAAACAAGTATGTCTGCTAAGGTAGTGAGATGCCCTTCATGAACTCAAGATGCATGCCAAGTTCTTCAGATAAATGCATGCCTCATTAATAATACCCACTAAGATTCTAAAATATGCCCACCAGTTGAAGAGTACACCCGCTAGTTGAGGTTTAATGTCCACCATGCCTACAACAATAGACAAGAGATGCACACACATTATGGTTGTTGGCTTGAAGCATTGAATACGTGGTGTTAAAACTTGAAGTTTATACCTATTAAAGGCCTGTATCTATGATTTGAAGCATTGAAGAAGTAGTTTTAAACCCTTTTGTATAAAAGAAGGACATATTGGAATTAGAATCCCTTATGTGGGATATCAAATTAAAAATTGCATGTGACCCTAAAAGTAAGGAAATTAAACCTTCAAGACACCACAAGTGGACCAGATGATAAATAAATAATTAGTAATAATTATATTTTGTAATAAATTTTGATTAAATGTTGGAAGAAGACAAGGGATAGGTTGAATTCGAATTAATTAAAATTAAAATAATATTTTTTACCAAGAAAAAGAATAGGTTGGCCCCTTAATTTGAGGAAGAGACCTTGCATATACATAAATGTGGAGGATTGAGATTTAAAGTATGTATTTTGATGCGAACATTTTGATATTAATATGAGGAAGGGAATTTGTGGGTGAACTTAGGCCAAATAGATGAAGGTCAGAAGCTAATGAGGAACGACATGTGAACTATGGAGTAGATTGTATAAAAGAAGAGCTAGTACACAACAATTTAGAGGAGAAAGAGAAAGAGTATGCGAGGATCTACTCAGTATTTTAAAAAACCCCAACAAATATTTTTAAGGCTGCTTAACAATGGATAATTCGAGGGTTTATAGTCAGAAGATAAATCAGCATAATTCCACCTGTCCAAGGTCATCTAAAATTTGATTGAATAGCAGATCAATATTAGAAGCACGCCACCTTGAAAAGAGTGGTTTCCTAGTGTAAGTTGAGTATTTCATGTGAGTATTGGAGTCCTCAACTCTTCTCAATTGGAACTGATAAAATCAAGCTAGGTCTTGCCTTGGTAGTTGGAGATCCTTATTTCAGTTACAAATGAATGAAGTAAACCACAAGAATGCACACAAAAGGTAAATAAATAAAACAACCTTAAAAAAATACAATTTCATTGCTATAATTATTTACTTTTAAGTACATTTAATGTGGCCTATCCATATAGGCTACTGATCAGTTGCAATTCCTAGTGCGAAGCCTTGTAGAAATGAAAAAAACTATTAAATGTTTGATTCATGATAATGAATTTAATAAATAGACATGCATTTCAAAATTTGTAATACTCTATAATACATAATAATAAAGTGAAAAACCTTATTTATATTCTGTTTGTTTGGAGAATAGTTTAATATTCACTACCAAACATGGACAACAATGTGAAGGTGGAAGGTCTTATGGGTCCTCCCCCCTATCACATCACTCCGAGCTCCCCATACCTAATGCATGTACTTTAAAATAAATGAAATTATCTGCAAATATTTGTTTTTCATAATAAATAACCATTTAACATTCATTCATTAACATATAAAATTCATTAATTCACTCATCCATTCATTATACAAAAGTACTACATGACATTATATATTCCAAAATAAGTTGTTTTCATATTGTTTTTACAGTCACTTTCTTTTTTTTCTTATGTGGAAAAATTAGCAATAAAATCATCTTCTACAATTTCTTGTTAAGTTCTTATGGTGTCTGCAACTTATCCTAATGTCTTCATGTTCATGTTCTCATGACGTGGATGCTATTGAAAGAGGTCAGGGTTTGCTACAAAAATGTTAAAATGACATCTTTTGTTATTATTATTACACGTATCTCATTAATAAAAAAGAAATTATAGAGGTTCTCTTTACCTGATGGGAACACATGATGTAATTCAGCTTCATGTCTAGCCTAATCTTGTATAGGATAACCCTCTGCATGCTCTAGAGTTGAAACATGAAACATTACAATAAATACACCATTTGCAATACAATATTTAATATTGTAATCCATACTTCATTTTTTTGTAGGACATGAGTACATTCATTACAAGGATTCAAATCTTGACCTTCATAGGATTGTTATCCTTCCTTGAGATTATGTGGATCATTACTTCCCTGCTTAAAAAAGACTCAATATTTTATGGAATTTTTTTATAATGAATAGGTTGCACAAGTAATCAATATTAAATTCACTTCATTGATTTTCTTTATCTACATGCAAGATCGATTACCAAAAACCTGTGTTTTCCTAGACAATATTTTTTCATCATTCATCAATGAATTCAGAGCTATGCAGGAAGCCAAGATTCAAGTATTTTTCTGTGGGAACTTCCTTGAACCGATCAACCTACAATTTTACATAAGATCATGAATTTATATTATATGGAAATAAAACCAATTTTTTTTGCAATTTATTATTTGGATGAAATGTTTTATCTATTTATACTTACAAATCATGACTCCATATTTGAAAAACCACCATGCCTAAGCTTATGTTGACCAATTTTTTCTTGTGGACTTTGATTTGTACGGTAGCATATGAAAATGTTGAAATATGTTATATTTTGCAAATTTGATCTAAAAATAAAAAGGAATAAACATATAATTACATTGCTGAAATTATTTTGTATCTTCTTGTTCCTAGTAATAGCTTTCCTTATTTTCTAAAAAACCTCTCCTTTCCATCATCCACCAGGTCCTTCCACTCCCTTGTTGGGGTCATTAGAGAGTGATCATGCCTAGGGTTCCTTTGTAGTAAACCCTATACTTTTCCCTCACAATCTTTATATGTTGGACAACTTTCTTGAGGAACTCCACTCGGTTAAATGTTTCATTTTTGAACAACCCAACTAAGCAATTAGTGAGCTCATGTTTTAAATTTCTACTTTATTTATCCCAACTTGAGTGAATTTTAGGTCCAAAGATATCCAACAATAAATAATTTATATGTTTATAAAAAACATCATTTCTTGCAAAACGATCATGTAATCATTAGTTAAAAAAGAATATTCTATATGTAAATTTCAATCGTATTATATACAAAGATTAAAAAAAAATTTAAATGCCTGGGATCTTCTCTATCTTTATGGGAATGAGATCTTCATCCACCAAAAATTTGGTCTATATTATTCCCATGCTAGTGACATGGGAAGATCCAAAAAAATGTTGTTTGAGCAATATCAATAGTAGGGTCTGCATCAACCCCATGTTCTGCACGATATGGTGTACCTTAAACACTAAAGGGTGCACTCACATATTTCCTTAGGGGTGTTATAGAATTTGTTTTCAACTGTTCATTAAAAAATATTGGCATATGAGATGCAAGTGGGGTCATATGTTCATTTCACAACTCTCCATGAGCATCACTAGTACTAGCACCTGCCGACCTCTATTATGTGGACACAAAAATTCTTGTAAAAACAAACCATATTTTGTCTTATGATCATATCCAAGTACAAATTATAAAATCCTAAATGAATTTATCATCTAATTAATTATTCCACAACTTACTTTGAAGCCCCAAGATCTCTTAACCAAAAGATCAACTTTTTCTCTAATCTCATTTCTATGTGGCTGAATGAATATTAGAAAAAGGATTTCCTCATTTATTTTTAAGCTCTTCTACATAATATCAATGGGTTCCAACAAACATGTGATGTCAACATCACATGTGAGCTCATTCACATCAATATCTATGGATTTCTATGTTGCTATATCAAACCCCAAATCAGTAGTGTACCATAAAAATATATAAAACATTATCGAAATGAAAACAATAGACCAAGGAAAAAAATAATAATAAAAAATATTTCTTATATTTAATTTGTACATCTAAAATGAGGTATACCTGATTCCTTGAGGCTGGTTTTGTATGATCAATAACTGAGTGCTTTCCTTGATCATCACCTCGCAACAAAAATATAGAAAACATTATCAAAATGAAACCAATATAATCACCGAAAAAACATATTGGTCATATTATATTTGTACAATTAAAATGAGGTAAACCTGCATCCTCGAGGATGGTGTCCTCTAATCAACTGCCGAGGACTTGCCCCAATCACTACCTTAAGACAAAAATATAGAAAACAATTTTAGATCCTTTTTTACTATGTTTTTTTTATCTTATTTTTTGGGGGGAATTTTTCATTTCCTTTTCCAAAGTTTTAGTGCTTGCATGTTTATCTTTATTTCTTTCATGTATCTTGTGTGATTCATTTATGATTTTTTCATTCAATCACTTGCATGTTCCTATGTTCCTATCTAGCTAATTATTGAAATGAAACCAATAAACTCACAAAAAAACATAACAACGAAACATATTGCTCATATTATATTTTATAATTATAATGAGGAATACCTGTTTCCTCAAGGATAGTTTCCTCTAATATAATTCCAGGGATTTTACTTGATCAATACTCTTCAACAAAAACATAGAAAACATTAGCAAAATGAAACCAATATACTTACAAAATAAACATAATAAAAAAAATGTTGGTCATATTTAATTTGTACAATTACATTGACCAGGTATACCTTCTTCCTCGAGGTTGGTGTCATCTGATCAATAGCTAGGGACTTGTACTGATCAGAACCATGCAACAAAAATATAGAAAACATTATTGAAATGAAGCCAATATACTCACCAAAAATCATAATAAAAAAAAATATTGTTCACATTATATTTGTAGAATTACAATGAGGTATACCTACTCCCTCTAGGAAGGTCCACTCCTTTGATAAACTACTAGGGAGTTTCCCTAATCACTACCCTATGAAAAAAGTATAGAAAACATTACTGAAATTATAACAATAGAGTCACAAAAAAACACATAAGATATTATATTCATTAATTAAAGGTTGGGTAAAAAGTTATATGTACCACTCCCATAGTAATAGAATTTGAATCCTTTCGATTCAAATTGCAATTGACCAACAACTCTCCCCCTATAGCTATTGATTTATGGCACATACAAAAACATTGTTTCCTTCATGACCCCCAAATATGCATTTGTGTTATTTATTTGCAGACCTAGGTTGTGTACTATTTATAAGCCCTACAATATTCCTTGTTGATTTTGGTCTTTCATTGGTGTACATAGTTTCTCCTTTATTTTGATCATTGTCTTTTAGCTGTAAATAATTTGTATACAATCCATATCTACTCATAATTTTTGTATATTGGACCAACCACATCCAATCTCTATACTTATAAGAAGGTCTGACATACTCCATCAATTCAATACATATGTTGTAACCAAACTTTATACTATCAATGTAAAACAACCCCAAACCATGTAATGACGACAGTGCAATCTGATATATCCTCTCATTCACACACAAATATTTATTTATTTAAGGAAAAACATTGGGTACCCATTGTTTCACTAGATGTTTATACATCAAGGACACCTCGATGTTTCCTATGGTCTCATCATCATAAAAACATGAGCCCCCTTCAACAAGAAAACATTCTATGCATTTATGGAATTTTCTTTTGATCTTTTGACATCTTTTTTATCTCCCTCTTGTAGACCTACTAAATGAATCATTTTCCTCTAATATTCCTAAACTTCCCTTGCTCAAGGAAGATAGATCTAACAAATACCTATTTGGTTCTACCTACACCATGGGATACAAATTTGAATGTTTTGGGTTTGGATTATGCTAATTAAAATTTAGCCGTGGCCTTTGCATTTCATTATTAAATTTATTTTCTATGGTTGTAAATGTTCATTTTCATTTATCATATATAGAAATAGCTCAAGTGTAGGATGAATTCCTTTCTTGAATATTATCTTAGTTTCTCAAGAATGTGGAATTGAAAGTAAGGGTGGCCATTCAATGCAACAAAGTTTATCATGAAATAGTTTTTTAAGTAATTTACCCTTTAATGAAAAAATTTCCTACATGTTAATGAGAAGAACCTTATTTTTGGAAATTTTCCAATTAAAAATCCTCTGATATTTCTCAAGGATATTTTATATTAGGTTATGTAGTCTAGGTAAGTTAGGGTAGCCATTATAAATCAATTCTGATTAGTTATTTAGGTTATGTAGGCTAGGTAAGTTATGTTATGTAAGTTAGGGTAGTAATGTTATGTCAAGTTGAATCTTTCTTGTAGTCATAAGACCCTAAATATGAATTTCAATATTGCAATGAGATAATATATATGAGCTTTAAATAATTATGCATAAATAAAAGTATATAAACAATGATCCATCAATGAAAGAATGATCCAACTATAAGTGTGATTTTTTCAATTAGTATCCATAACCACCATTGTCAACCAATGTAGACTTCCATAAAAACAATTATTCATAGAGGGAAGTCAATTATCCATAGCATTGTGCCATGACTTGAAAGAAATGGAAACACTTACCATGATTGTCCACCACTTCCATAAGCATTGAGAATAATTGGAAGTGGTGAAAATATGGTTAATCATTTTAGAGTGACATAGACACATGGAGCAATGAGATTTTTCAAAAACTCCTTTACAAATGTTATTCCATGTGATATTTTTTTTCCATCCCAATATAGTTCTTATGCCAATAGTCCAAGTTCCATATCTTACTCCATAATGAATTTGTTGTCCAAATTTGAAAGGTTTACAATAGTTGTGTGAATTCATGTATAACAATAAAGTTAGTTAATACTATTTACCCCCATAAAGGATATATGGTCTAAATTAAGTTATTAACCTTAGCTATAGTTCTTTCCACATTGGGTAGTGACAGAGATCCTATAGAGATCATATTTGGCTAGGAATTCAAGTGCTTTCATTTTCCGAAAACCAATGACATTGCATATTTAATTTGTTGTTGTTATTCCACCTAAAATCGTTGAATCTTAATCTCCAGTAGTTTTGGGTTGATATTAAACTCCCTTTGAAGCGATCAATAATTTTTTTAGGAGGCCAGCAACTGCTTCAAGGAGCCAATGTAAAATAAAGTGTACTTTCTATCTTGAATTTCCCAAAAGTTTCATGAATTAAGGTGTCCAAATAATATTGAACATTGTTTATATGTGGGATCCAGGTGGAAAAATCATCGTTGGGGAGTGATACAATTTCTTATATTGTGTTTGGGTGTATTGAAAAACATGGCAGAATAAAAAACTAAAATTCTTTCATGGATGAATCTAACAAGTGTTATCTAGTTACCTAAATAACTTTCTAGTGTTTTGAGACATTTTTTAAGGAACAATTATATCATATTAAGAAAAGGACCAAGGTTGAAAATATCCTAAAAAATCAAGTGATCCTTGAGATTTTCCAATATCCAAAAATGATATCGAAGGTTAAACCCCAAGGAAAATCGAAATCCCAAGTCAAATCGAATTAGAAACAAAACTCCCTTGTCACATCAAATTAACAATGAAAACTGAATTATTTGCCAACTAATTTTTAAAATTTTTAAATCGAAACAATTTAGGGCTTGGTACTCATAGATGTGGGAGGATTTGGATCCTATGACACTTTATCTATTTGGAATCCCCCTCCCTTGCCACAATTTAACTCTACTCTCCTCGATATCCACTAGTCCAAATCTCCTCTCCCACTTCTTGTTCATTGGGTAGCTAGTTGTCTCAAATCCTAAATGGACGAGTTGATTTTTCTTGATCCATTAATCTTTCTTATTCTTTGCTCCTATATCATACCTGAAGATGTGGTAATTACAATGACAGGAATTTTGGGTTGATGAGAAAGGGACAATGGATGGGATATGTAGTGAAGAATATATTATGTTATCCCTAAAGTTGAACCTAGACTACGGGATTCAAGCTTAAGGAAATCTTTGTTCAAAAATGTATAAATCAAATGAAATCAAAATGAAAACACAAGATGGTATGACATAAAGACTGTAAATCAAATCAAACAATCTTTGAAGAAATTCAGTGATGTAAAATCAAGACTGTCTATACAAATCACATAATTTACAATAAACTTTAATGGTATGAAAGATGAAATAAACTAGTACATATAACACACTCGTATAACATAAATACTAATAAGAAAATTAAAATATGCTGAAAATATAGGCTGGTGTAAAATCAGAGTTATAAAATACTCCACATGAACTGTATAACATGGGAGACAATCAAAAAGTTCAATATCCAGGTTACTATGATCCTGAAATCAAGAAGTGAAACTACCACTGTTTATAAAATATAAAGATAATTGTCTCTCACGATAAGAATTAGTGCAATGGAATATGAATGACCATATGCATAAAAAAATTATCAGAAAGAACAATTCATAACATACAGAAGAAAATCATCATCGTGTTTCATTCAAAACTAGAACCTATACAAAAGCTGCATCAAGTCTATGTCATACAGGCAGTGCTCAAAGCTGGGCATACATTCCTCCAAAATTACCAACCAGTCCCCTGCTTCCTTCTGAAAGGAAGAACTCTCTCCTCTCTTACATTGAACAATTCTAGAATTTATATCAATTACATCAACTAACTAGTTACAAGAAATCTGAAATTATTTGGTCCTCTGCCTCTTTGATGAGGTCTGCCACCTATCAAGTTAGTTGCTGAAATGATGATTCGATGCCTAGAAATCTGGAAACCATTGAACTTTAACACCCACCTAATATAAAAATAATTCTTTGTTTTTAGGTGTCTGCCATCTGTATCATTGAATGCTTAAACGCTGCTGGAAGATATCGACCAAATCCCTAATAGTCTGTAGATGATGAGATCAAATCGTTAACTCAACTCCTTGAAATCAGGAATCATTGCAAGTGATGTCAAATGTGAGATAGAAATGTTCCCAATTTCATCTCGGTAATAAACCGAATATGCTTGAGGCTTGCCACTAGACTTTTAAAATGATGCACCTCATTTATATATTCCAGTACCTTGTGAAGGCGGTCTCTCTTCTCTTTCTGGAGTGCTTGAAGATGTGCATGATATTCATCTAACTTTCTAAGTGACAAGTCATCTTCTTCCCCATTGAATACCCTAAAATTTCTCCAGATATTTTATGAATTTGTGCTTTCACTTCTACAAACTGCTTAATGCGTTCCTCCTTCCTTAATCACAACTCCTCTAATTGTGGGGTAATGATTGCAAGCTGCTCTTTCAAGGTTCCTGGTATTTTAAGATTCCTATCTCATATGGAAGCTATCAGAAAGGCAAGCTCTGCTTCCTTGTCTGCAAGTGACTGATGAAGTCGTGCCCTTGCATGGCTAGCTTGGTACACCTTCCTACAGTAAACCTCCAAACACTCATTCTCCAGTATTAAAAGCATCTTGTCCCTCTCGAAATCACTTTCTCCAATCTCATCCCAAATATGCTGAAGTTCTCGTAGCAAGGAGATGCAAGTGGTGTCCATGCGGACAAACAACTCAATGGCCGAGGGTATCATTCTAAACACACTGCTCGCTATATTTCAAACTTTCTCAACAGAAATTCACTGCGTTGCTGAGCTTTAATAGAGGGATTCGAACCTTAGATTATGTGAGTTTTAAATTCTCAAGATAAAACTCAAAAATCCCACTAAAATGTCTTTAAATGGCCGCTGGGTTTTAACCTTACAGGATTGATGGACGCCAGGCACTAAATGCAATGTTGTTGGAAATATGATAAGTCCTGCAAAATCGAGCCTTCCACAACTTTCAATAAGATCCATCTTGGATAATACATTAATATGTGGCAGTTCTAGATGCAACAACGTTGTTAAAGATAGCAATAGAACACTGCTATATTTCCCAAGCTCACTACAAAGATGGGCATTAACTAAGTGTACTGCTGCAAGACTGTTAGTCCATCTTTCTGGTCATTTCAAGAATGATATTTTTGGCATTTGAATGAAGAGTGAAGAGCTTAGCCTGCCAGAGAAAGTAATGATCTTTTGTAAGAGGTTCCAGCTTAGACTGCAACCAGTCTATGTTCTTCTCCATTGCTTCCCTTCGACATTTGAAACCCCCTGAGCCTCTTCAAGCCTCAGTTAGTAATGCAGATTTAAGATGCCTTCACCTTATATGGGCCCTATTCACTGAAACCCTACATGAAACTGCTCGTCACCAATGGAGATAGACAATAGACCAACAGGACTACGAATACCCCTCTTCAATTAACCAGTAGAATAATAATATGCTACCAGTTTGGATAAACGTTGCCAGCTGTAAGAATTCACCATGTAACATACACTTTCTTGCACATATATGGGCTCATGGCTTATGAATGAAGCTTTTGATGATTTTAGGTAATGAAAGAAACCCTAATGGCGATCAATCAAACATAACAAAGCACAACCGAAAACAATAAAAACAAAGCATAGTCAAAAATTTAAAAAATAAACAGGTGAAACATCCTTAGAGATAACATATTCCTTTAAGCAGCTTGCTTAGAGCACCGGTCATTGATACGAACACAGAATGAAATGCTGCAAAGGAAGATGTGTGGGTGCACATGAAAATTTGAAATTTGAGTTAAAATATGTGATATATGTGTGTTTGTGTGTGTGTGTGTGTGTGTTAACCATTCACATACCTTCAATGTTAACCACCATGAACATAGATGTTGGATGACCCTTGACAAAATTGTATCCTAACACACTTTAAACCCAAACAAAATAACACCCTATTACACTATATTACCTCTCCATTTTTTATTGTGAAAATGTTATGATTCCTTACACCCTAACCCACTATCACATCATAAACCCTAGCCTCTATGATCCTTAACCCTTATCACCCCTAAAAAAATGATTTAGCATAAAATATGACCCCAAGAATGCTAACACCCTAGCCACTATGACAACTAATCCTTATGATCTGTGAAAAAATATTCTTTTAACTCCTTTTGAACAAAAAAAACTAAACCTTTATATATTGTAACCAATGTCCACAATTCCCTTGAACACACAATGTCACATGGAATCTTACTAGGTTGTTTTCCCTGATATAATACTTACTACCTTGGTAGTTTTAAATTTAAAAGATACACAATAATAGGTATAGGGAACTATATATACATATATAAGGAGCAATATAATATGTTCATGATTGTAATCTTAACAAGAAAACACCATACTCCTTAAACTTATGATCCTAGACACACTTTTACCTCCATCCACTATGATCCTTAACATAATTACCCCTTCACACACTTTATCCCTAAGAAAACTTATAAAAATCTAGTACATTGTAATCCATATCCACTATGAGCTCAAACACACTATGATGACTAACACAATAACCCATTAGCACACTATAATGAACTATATTGACCTTGACACACCATAATATCCTTAACATACATTTACCTTTGATTATTTTGAACTCGACCTACCTTATAACCCTTCACACACCTGAACTATTAACCACTATAGTGTCATAATTATGGTCCTAAAAACAGTATGAATCCTTACACAATTGTCCCACAACACACTTTACCTCTAACCACTATTATTGTAAACACATTAACCCATTACACATATTGAACCATAACCACTATGACTTGTAACCCTTATGATGAGTAACATATCTTTACAATTGTAATTGGAATACACACACACACACACACACACACACACATATACACATATATATAATATACATATATGTATATGTATGTATATGTATGTGTGTGTGTGTATATTTATATATATATACATATACATATACATACATACATATATATATATATA
>LPNX010558634.1:144457-190568 GCA_001517045.1 Pseudotsuga menziesii
ACATAAACATTATTTTTCATGAAAATGGTATATATTATACAATCGTATGATTAGAAAAATATTGTAAAATTATAAAACATCAATGAGATATTAAAGGTTCTAGGAAATGTCAACATACAAATGGATTTTCCAATCTTATTCCATCATATAAAAAATATTTTTTTTTCTTACTTTCAAAGTTAATGCCACCATTTTCATCACCATAATCATCACCACCATCATCAAGATCATATTCATCATCACCATTATTTGAAGTTATTAGTGATCACATATGCATTAATCCTAGTTGCGTTGTTAGGTTTAAACATAATTTCATCATGAGAGATTTAATGATACCTATTCACTTCTAAACTAGGGTTTTTATTGGCTTTTTTTGTCATATTTTCACATTCTTGTCTTTAGATATGGTTTTGATTTTATTCCTAGAGTATTTGTTTTTATAAACTTAACAATTATGACCTAAATATATAGGTGCTCCAAATGTTCCTAGGATAAGAACTTGATGCATAACCCTAGTTTGATATCGATAGTTTAGGTGGAAACATGCTAGATACTTTAATAATGAGCACAAAAATACACTCTCAATTAACAATAAAATCTAGGAACAATGATAAATGAAATAATTCATCAATAAATGAAATTATATCTTAAAATAAGATTTTCAATTTCCTTCCAAGTTAGAAAACATGGTAGTCTATACTTATTCTAGTTGAATGTGCCATATCCAATACAAAATGGTACTAATTATGATGAAGATGTGACAATATTGACTATACTAATCATTTTGAAGGCGATGGAAATGATGAACATTTTCACATCTGACACATGTTCCTTGTAATGCTTTTCTATTATGAAACTAAGTCCCAGAAATAGCATAAAAAAGAGAAGAAATGGAAAAAAAGAGAGCAATATGTTATTGATTGAGAAAATTGTGAAGATAATTGAACTTTAAAACTTTAATCCACAATAACAATGCATATAAATCTCATCAATAATACAAAGAGATAAATCAAACCATAGAACAAAGGATATGCCATGGGGAAACCCACCACTATTTCAGAGGATAAAACCCCAACAAACAATATTAGAGTATGAATGATAAGTGGAAGAGAATGATTACAACACAATAGAAGACTGATTTCACCGAGAGCACCAGAGAGTGGATATCAAATGGAAAACCGTATCTAACTTTCCAAGTGCATAGAACTTTAATAAAAAGTCAAATTAGGCTATACAAAAAAATAGAATGGTTGTATGCATGATTAACTTGTTAACACTTAGGAAAAATATGGGAGTTTAGGAAGAGAGAGAAGGGTTTCGTAAGCAACAAAAATATGATAGTGGGGGCCTTTTGCGCATTTGTGTTGGGGGTAGGGGATGCAGATCCCCTCGAGTGACCCATGGAAGTAACAAAATCTCAGAGCCATGCTCCTGAGGGGAGTAGCGGTGGAAACGAAGACTCAGAAGGCGAGAAAGATGGGCTAGGCATAGGGAGGAGATCGAGCCAGAGGGGCTTCCTCCCGAAGGCCCACACGATCCCAACGATCTAGATCCAATCAAAAAAAATCCACGAGAAAATTGAGATGTGGAAGGAGAAATACCTCATTGGTACGTTCACGAGGGTATGGCCTAGAGAAAGAGATCTGGTATGGTGTATCTAGGGCACTTGAAAACTAAAAGGCCATTATGATATCTAGCCGGGATCAAATTTTTTTTTACTATAATCTTCTTCAACCAGGAGGACATGGATAGAGTTCTGGAGGGCCATCTCTACTTCTTCTTTTCGGCAGGGCTATACCTCAGACCTTAGAAGGAGAGATTCAACCCAGAAACTAAGGATCTAATAGTTTCCTTGACAGGGATCTGATTGGTAGGCCTCCCAGGAGAATAATGGGATCTAATAATCTTAAGAGACATTGGTAATTTGATAGGATAATTTGTGAAGGTATCCTAGAAAACCATGTATTATAGGTATACGAATTATGATCGCATATGCATCTACATGGACTTATTAAAGGACCTCCCGGAGGCAGTAAGATTGAACTAGGAGGACAAGGAGTGGATTCAACAAATTGACTATGACAATCTCCCTTTTTTATGAAAAATCTTCCATGAATATGGAAATTTTGGGAGGATTTTCCCAAAATGCGCCCAGGAGAAGATGGCCTCAGGTCAAGAAGGGGAAGAGAAGCAAACCAATGAAGGATTCATGCAGGTTAAGAGCAGGAAATGAGGAAAAATCAATGGAGGGCAAAAATCACGGAAGGAAATGGTAGAAAAAACCCTAGAAAGCATAAATCCCTTCCAGATCTTGGAGGAAGAGGGTGAAGGGAAAGTGAAGGGGGAGAAAGAAGTGCAGAAAAATGCTCAGTAAGTTGAGATGAGTTTCTCATGAATGGAACTAACAAAAACAAATCGCTAGATGTCATGGAAGAGGATGAAGTTGAGGAAATGGAATTAGAAGAATTGGACTTGATGCGATGGAAAAAGAATGTGAAAAGGAAGGAAAAGGTTATGTCTCTCGGGAGAAAATAGAAATCCTACAAAAAGCCATCAACTGATCCAAAGGCCACAAAGATTTGGGGATCAATGCAGATCCTCAGAAGGGGAGTAAGAGGAAGTCTTCAGAGGAGAATCTGAAAAGAGGGTGCAAGATGAACGAGCAGAGGATTGGAGCAATTGGAGTCAAGCTGATCAAATCAAGCCAGTACCCAATGATAAGGGAGACATCCTATGAAGTAAGTAAGGTTACCTAATGAAGATAGAATCTTGGAATGTTAGGGGGTGTAAACCACCCGATAAATATTAAGACCTTAGCTGGGAAGATTAAGCAGGAAAGACCAGATGTTCTATTTTTACAACAAACCAATTGCAGCCTTGAAGCCCTAATGAAACTGGGATAGATAATTTGTAAAGGAAGCAATGTTATGGCAACATGAGTAGAGGGCATGGCTATGCTATGGCACCCAAGGACGGTAGAAATCTCAAGATGTAGGGCTATTCATTTCTATATAATGGCTGAATTCAAGGTTTTAGGATCAGGGATCACATGGATGTTGGTCAATACATATGGACCCAATTCCATTCCCCAGAAACAAGCATTTATCCACCATTTGAAGTGGCTTAGTGATTTGTCCCAGGAGGGGAATTTGATCATGGGTGGGGATTTTAACTTGATCACCTCTCTTAGGGAAAAGACAGAGGGGAGAAGGGTACTGGACAAGTACCAAGATGAATTCAAGGAGCTATTGGCCCATATATCCCTAGAGGATCTAGAGACAAGAGATGGATGGTTCACATGGAATAATAGGAGGGGAGGGGAGCACCTTGTTTCCTCCCAGACAGACATATTCCTAGTTTTAGAAAATATTGCTAGGGGATCTGGGGAAATTAGGGTGAATGTCCTCCTTGTAGTAGGCTATAGTCATTGGCCAATTAGTCTCAACTGGGACTAGTTGACTGCCCTCTTAACCAAACCCTTTTTCTTCGAGCAGTTCTGGCTGGAGCATAAGGACTTTAAGGGCCTGGTGGAGCAATGGTGGCAAGAATTGGACAACCTTGGGGGGACAAGAATGTATAACTTCCAGTAGAAACTCAAGGATTTGAAAGCCAATATTTGAAAGTGGAACAAAGATGACTTTGGGAATATCTTTGAGGACAAAAAGACACTCATCCAGGTTATTGACCTCATCTAGCAAAAAGGGATGGAATCTAGTTGGGACTTGGAGATGAAAGAGAAGGAGAAAGACCTTTTCAACCAATTGGATGCTAGAGAAAGGTAGGAAGATATATATCGGAGGCAAAATTCTACGGTCAAATGGATTTAGGAAGGGGAAAAAAACACTAAATTCATCCATAACTTGGTGGTTGAAAACAAACTTGGCTTGAAGATCCATAGAGTCAAAAGGTCAGATAGGTCCCAGGATGAGACTAGGGGAGAGGTAGAGGAAGAAATAACCAACTATTTTAAGGGGATCATGACTGAGGACAACAATGACAGGGATCAGGACATTACTCAAATCATTGTTCTTATCCCCAGGACTGTAACTAGGAAGGACAATGAGATTCTCAATAAACCTATCTCCATGCAAGAGGTGGAGTAGGAAGTGAGCCAAATGGCCAAAGGGAATTCCCCCATCCTGGATGGATTCACAACCAACATATTTCACTTCTTCTGGGACATGATTAAGGAGGAAGTAGGGACTATTATTGAGGAGTCCAAAAGCAAGTGCAGGGTGCTCAAAGCCTTCAATGCTACCTTCCTATCCTTGATCCCAAAGGGGGAGGGTGAGGACGCTCCAGGTAAGTTCATACCTATATCCCTCCGTAATGTGATCTATAAAATCATCTCCAAGGTGATTACGAATCAATTAAAAACCCTCCTCCCAGGTTTGATCAGTACGAAGCAATCTAGTTTCGTAGAGGGTAGACAGATCTTTGATGGAATCATTGCAGTCCATGAAACTATCCACTCTTTGAAATGGTCTGGAAGGCCTGGAATGCTCATCAAAATTGACATAGATAAGGCCTATGATAAACTAAATTGGAAATATTTGGAGAAGATGATGAGGGCGTATGCTTTTAGCATGGAATGGGTGGAATGGGTCATGGCTTTGGTCACTTTTCCTTTCTTATCCATCCTATTGACTGGATCCCTGACTATGCTCTTGAATCCAACTCAAGAATTAGGCAGGGAGACCTGATCTCACCTTTCCTCTTTATCCTAGCTGCAGAGGAACTGAGCAAACTCATCCAAACCCAGGTGGGAGAAGGGGGAATCAAGGGTCTATCCCTCCATGAAGGCATGGAAAAGAAAAATCACCAGCAATTCGTGGATTAAATGATGATCATTGGGCACCCTTCAGTCCAATAATCTAGCAATTTCAAAATGAGTTTAACACTCTTCTTGCAGTCATTGACGAGAAATCTTAGGTATTTTTCTTAAACACACTGGCCATCACCCAACGAAATATTGTCAAGATTTTGGGATTCACTAAAGGATCCTTCCCCTCCAAGTATCTCAGAGTTCCTTTGGGGTAGGGAACCATCACGAGCACTTCATGGTAGGACCTATTGGATAGGATCAATGGTAGATTATCAAGTTGGGTTCTCATGCCCCTAAACTTACCAACCAGGTTCGTCCTGGTAAAGTCTGTCCTCCAAGCCATGTCGGTTTATAATTTCTTTGTTCTTTCAGCCCCAAAGACCATCATAAAGGATATAAGGAGTATTAAAAAAAAATTCCTATGGGAAGGAAGAGAGGCTAAATCCAAATTCTCTTTGTTCAGTTGGGAGAAAGTATGCGCTCCGAAGGAAAAGGGCCTTCGAGATACCGAAATCATGGGGGAAATCCAGGGGGAAAAAATACGGTGGAGGTGCTGTAACTATTTGTAGGAAAAATGAGCTAAGATTTGGCATATCAAGTATGTGAGGGATCGACCCAGGACCCAGTTGACAAGATTCAATGAGGAACCTCTGGGATCTCACATTTGGCAGAAGGCTCTGGCAGGTCGAAAGAACGTCGAAAGATGGTTCAAGAGAATAGCTTATGAGAGATCAAGGTAGGGAATGGCACAAATTTTTGGGACGAACCATGGAATCAACTTCCCAAAATGGGGAATGAACCTCACTGGCAGTACATTCGTGCTAGAGGAATAGAGGAAGGAAAGATTAAGGTACATCAATATTGGGAAGAAGGAACCCAAGGGGATCAACGACAATGGGATATTTCAGACAAAAGGATGACCATATCTTAGGGGAGGACCTCCGATATTTCAAGAATGAAATTTGGGAATGCTGCATTTTGCATAAATATGGGGAGTATACTCTTCAATGGGAATACACCCAAAAAGGACCCTTCAACAAAATAGAATCCTACAATATCCGAATAAGGAGTAAGGAGGAGGTAGATGAGATTTGGAAGAATATCTAGATGACCAACCCATGGCCAAATATTTCCACCTTCTATTGGCTGGTGGTCAAAAGTAGGATCTTAACATTGGAAAACCTAAGACAAAGAGGTATCAATGGCCCCTCTCGATGTGCCCTCTGATCATGCCAAGAGGAGAGCATGAATCACTTGCTTGATACCTGCTCCTTTTCTTCGAAACTATGGGATAGGGGGGCTTAGGTTTTGAAGAGGATCAATAGATGCAGAGGGGATCTGGGCCAAACTCTAAGGGAATGGCATCCTAAAACTTTCAAAAATCGCATATTGTGTACTTTGTGGCAAGCCTTTTTGGGTAATGTCTTGTGGGTGGTATGTAAGGAATGAAACGGTCGAATATTTTTAGGTAAGAAACAAATGTCTAAGGAGGTATGGAATACCCTATCCTCAAACCTTGTGGCAACCATATGCAACATGCAATGGAATGAGGAAGCTAAAGATTTCTCAGGGCTATAAATGAGAATCCCGAAGGGATGGGGGTTGGGAAAAGGGACTCTAAATGGCCTACGACAAAGGACCAATATTTGCAGAGTCTCTATCCCTAAATATTGGGCTCCCCCTCCACTACTGGTTTACAAACTAAACTTTGATGGAGAAGTGAAGGGAAACCCCAGAGAAACGAGTTACGGGGGAGTCTGTAGAAACTCGGAAGGAGAAATTCTTCAAACTTTTTATGGATCAATAGGTTTTGACACAAACAACTCCATAGAACTTGAAGGTATGATTTAGGGTCTCAATCTCGTGCTCATGGAAGGTTGGATCTTGACAATGGTGGAAAGGGACTTGAATATCGTCATACATATGGAAAAGTAGTATGGAAATAAGAAGACAACATAGAGGTTCTCATCTAGATGGCATTTGGATAGTAGGTTGTATACCTTACATAGATTGGTCATGGCACACCCAGCTATTTCCTTCCACCACGTCATAAGGGAGGCAAACCAAGTGGCAGACATGATGGAAAATGTTTGCTCAGGTGAAAACGGGGCCTGCAGGATGGGACGGCTTGAGGAATTCTCTCTTTGTCTCTGCCTCTTATATGTATTTTTTTCTAAATGATAGCTCGTCTTTGTCAATAGGAATAGGTGGTTTTTTAGCCGGCTTACTTTTATCTTGCTTGGCCTTAATTATGGGATTGGGCTCTACATAGTTAGGGCTCTTCCTCTTTTGGGGATGGTATGGTTTTTTGATAGATTACTATAATAGTTCGTTAAGATAGGGTTTGATTTAGATATGTTGTGGCCTATATTTTGGGCATCCGTGTAATCATGCATTTTGCAGTAATACAATATTTTATTTTAAAAAAAAACTTGTTAACAATTGGAAAACTGATATATATTTAATCATGTTCCCCCCATTGATCTGGTGCCAAGCCGGCACTCCATAACTATCTAACACTAGACAATATGCACCCTTATTGACTTGGTGCTAGGTTGGCACTCCATAATTATCTCCCACAAGAAGATATGTGCCTTCCATTAATCAACTAACTCTAACTGAGTTGTTAATTGAGTGAAAATATTAAATGAATGGAACTGCATGCAACTGAATGGAAGTGAGTGTAATTGTATACAACTGAGTGTAACTAAACTAAACTGAATGGAACTGCAAGAAACTAAATGTAAATTAACTGAACTGAATGGAACTGCATGGAACTGAATGTAACTTCATGCAAATGAATGTAACTCAACATAATTGAATGTAACTGGATAAAACTGAATGTAATTGAACATAACACAATGTAACTGAATATAACTAAATGTAACTGAATAGAACTGAATGTAATTGAACATAACATAATGTAACTGAACATAACTGAATGTAATTGAACAAAACTAGTTCTTCTTCAACAATGTTTATTTCAAACAACCACTTGCATAAATTAAGGAGTTGATTCCTTAATTAACTGAAATTTTTTTACCATAAATAATACTCAAATAACATCTTATCGATTCGAGTTCACTTGATGGTAACATGGGAAATTTGAATTCTCTGTCCATCTTTGTGCTTGTATAAAATATCTTTGTATGGTCCATATGTGTTTTCATTAATTAATCTTATATACCATAGCATACTCATAAGATTTTTTCCAAACCTATGATCATATGTATTACCCTGGGTTATATAGTCTCATGCTAAAGTAGATCATTCTAGGGATAGCTAATCCCTAAAGGATACTTATAGCACCTATTGACCATGACTATCCATACATCACATAGTATATCTACTTTACACAGTAAAGTACACCACCTCACAACATGAGGATATTTGTATAACTTGATATTACTCACAAGTTTATTGTCTTGATATTACTCACAAGACTTTACTTGATATTACACACAAGTTTACTGACTTTATATTACTCACAAGTCTATTGTATTGATATTAGTCATAAGAATCAGCTTGATATTACTCGCATGCTTTACATCATCACCACCTCAACCATATGAGGATATTTGTAGGACTTGATATTACTCACAAGTCTATTGTATTGATATTACTCACAAGTCTGGAGAATGACTCTTGATTCTATAATCTCAACACTCCGTCTAAGCAAGGGAGACATTCTCTACCATACCAAGCTTATATAAGAAGTGTTTAAACTTCATCACAGATAGAGGCTTGTCACAAATTTTCAATCTTCTCATCAGTAACTATGTACTGGAACTCATGACCATGACTTCAATGAAGTAAAACTTCATCTCGAATGTATTTTATCATCAAACACATATAGTGTTTTCAACAAAATCTTGACTATTAACACCTAATGACTGTAGGCTCAAGTCTTTCATGTAGGTAGCTTCCCAAGCTTCAATACTCCTCAGTAAGTAGTACCATCCATAAAAAACATTTTTCTTCTGTATTACTCTTAGACATACATCTTGCTTTGTAGAACTAGCCACAATACACTTAGATTGTGTAGTACTAACCTCAAATTACATCGCGTATCTCATGCTAAAATAATAGATGGATAAAAAAATCAAATAATAAGTATTCCATGTATCAAATACAATAAAGATCCTATTCTAGTGTACCTCAAAGGTACTCAAACATATCCTTAGTAGTAAGCATAAAATACAATAGGTTTGCTCAAATACCAACCAACTACTTACAAAAAGTAGCATCATTTGGATCCAATCCATAATAAAGTTTCTCTAAACTAGAGACCATGGAGTTTAAATCCATCACATACAATATTATACAAAAAATATGCAATAACATGCAGAAAGAAATACTTATATTTTATTTCACTTTTCAACATTTGTTGACTTCTTGAATCTTCTGCTATCTGGAGAAGTTCTCTATGAACTTGCCATTCTCTATGATGTTCTTCAAGTCATGATCAATTTCTCAATGATCCTTCTCTTTATATTGTAGCACTCCAACTACCTCTCTGACTGGTTTAAACTATTCTCTAATAGTCCAAACTAAAAATAGTCTCGAATACTTTTGACCATGTCTTTGCTCATGTGGATTCTATCTACAAGCTATCACAACCCTTGGGTTCCTAAGTCATGTACGATGACTAACTAGTGGGGACTGTATACGCTACTACCTATGAAGACACATCAATACTCCCTGTTCAACTAGAGGAGTTCTTATGTACTATACCAAGGTTGTCCCTGACAAAGGCTTAGTAAGAATGTTGGCAATGCTTCTCATCTGTGGATATGTATCATGTCTTCAATATAACTGACTAGAACCCTCAAAATATTTACTACTTTCCAACATGCTCTATCTAGAGAATCACATGTGATATTCATTAATCACTATACTAGTCATATTTCATATATATTTGAAACTCTATTTTACTGATCAAGACATATCTGAGACCACATACACTTGTACCAAGTATGTACCAAAACACATGCTTTGTACATGTCTATGTATAAACTACAAAGCACATAACATATCCTAGGACTCGTGACTAACAAAATACATCTCAAATGACTTGATATACTCCAAATATGAAATAAGGATTATAAAGTTTCATATTTACCTTCATATGTGTGGTCTGGACTTATAGTCCATCATCCAGAAAGACTTTAGGATATTTTACCTACACATTTTCCTTAACTAAGGAAAATATTTGTTTGATGACTACCACACCACTAATCATAAGAATAAAAAAAATATTCTTGAAAACAGTTCTTAGCTTCCTTCTAAATATAAGCATCATGCATATCTCCTTTTTACAGGAGGTACATCAACCAGTTACATTGGTTCTTCAGGACCTAGTGAGACTAGCAAATCTCTCTGACCATGTAAATGTGAGAATCATAATCTAGGTCCTCCATCACAGAGACTTATGCTCATATATATATGAATATCTTCTTTGACACATGAATCTAAATAATATAGACTAACTTCAAGAGTATTCACATCTATCATAATAGAATTAAGCCATCTAGTTTGTCTTCTTCCCAAGAGACATATGATCCTCCCAAACTCTTCTCTTTCAGGATCAGACATTAGAATTACTCCACATTCATGTCCTTATTTACTTTTAGGTAAGGGAATATTAATTTTCCCTACAAGACAAATTATTCTAATTGTTATAACCATTTCATACTCATGAATTTTATTCACATGAAATACTCTCAATATACTGATCAAGATTTACCTAGTTATGTATAGACATTGACCAACCAATTTATCATAACCATTTATAATATTATGTACTAATATGCATCCCTATATCATTCCTATATCGGTCCAAAATTTCATTTTTTAAAATAAATATACAGCCCCATATTCATATCTCATGAGGTAAGCATGAATCCCTCTATTTAGCTAATCATGTAGTCTTATGTTCATAGTTTATGAAACAATCATGTTGTGCATAAATATCGTGTATCATGTAAGATGTTTTCATCCTTATATCAATACTATATGAGTATATATCAATCATACATACGTCTTATATCATCCCTATATCATCTCAAAAAAATTTGGACTCATGAGATTGATAACATGCCAATAAAGTTAGAAAAACAATTTATATGATAAACACAATTCCAAGTCTAGTAATACAAATATATATATGAAAGTCAACAAACATAAAAAAAAAATTAGATATGATTTATAACAACATATAAAAAAATGTAAGTTACTTATCTTTATTGTTTGAGTGGCCTCCCTCTTGATCTCTGCACCCTTGCGGAGATAGGTGACATCCTTCTTTATTCATTGCAACTTACAAAACTGTAAAAACAAAACTTAATGCATGTACTGGAAAGTGTGTCTCTGCATGGTAATAAGGATCCCATGAAACCAAGAGAGAATGCTATTATTCACTAAATTAAATATTCCTTTCAATTCTCCTCTTCCTTGGATGATTTTTCTTGAGAAGGTTCACCTCCTTCTACGGTGGTGGAGGCATGAATTATTCCTTCTTTTCTATTCCTTGTATTGCAATCATGTATGAAGTGACTTGAATTTTTACTATAAAAACATATTACCTTTTATTTGTCCATACCTTTATGGATCTCTTTCTTCTTTGCATCAAAAGTGTTCTTGGTAGAAAAGGGTTTTCCCTCTTTCTTAGTGCTTGGCATGATGGAAATATTTTCCTCCTTAGTGCTCACCATCTTGTTCTGGATGCAACCTTCTTATTGGATGAAATCATTCCAAAGTCTTTCAAAATTTCTCTTCCATTTACTACAGCAAGAAAGGTCTTGAATGAGGAGACGAGTTTGTTGATGGAGGTTTGTAGAAGATCATCATCATCCCTCTCTACACCGATGCTTACTTGTTGATCCTTCACTCGTGAAATATTTATGAAAAAAAATCCTACAATCTCATCCTTTTCTAGCTTCATGTTGTGCAAATTTTTCTTCAACGCCCTCTTTGTAGCAGGTGTCTTCTTCTCATAGATATTCATGAGTGTGTCAAAACACTCCATTGTTGTCTTCAATGGTGTGATCACCCACATGAGGTTATCCTTCATAGAGTCATATATGATCCTCTTTGACTTTGTTTGATTCTTTTTGTAATTTGTTCTTCCTGCATTTGTAGTGTGCTCTTCAATCACGGAGTTCACAAAATAATTCATATCATTCTCTTTAAGAATATTCAAAACCCTCGCCTTCCATGCATTGAAGTTGGATGTTCCTTCCAGTCTATATTAAGGTCGAATGGATCTAGAATTCATTGCTTCAAGATATTGCTTGATGCTTCAATATCTACAGAGGATTAGAATGTTTTCTCAAATCTAGATCTTGCACACCCTTTCTTTGATACCATGTTAGTGATTGAGAAAAATGTGAAGATAATTGAACTTTAAAACCTTAATCCATAATAAAAATGCATTTAAATATCATCAATAATCCAAAGACATAAATCAAACCATACAACATGGGATGTACCCTGAGAAAACCCTCCATTGATTAAGAGGATAAAAAACCCAAAAACAAACCTTAGAGTATGATTGATAAGTGACAGATAATGATTACAACACAATAGTACATTTCTTTCACCAAGAGCACCATAGAGTCGAGATCAAATGGAACATTGTGTCCAACTTTCAAAGTGCATATCACTTTAATAACAAGTCAACTTAGGTTATACAACAAAAATAGAATGGTTGCATGCATGATTAACTTGTTAACACTTAGAACAATGATATGTCTTCAATTATGCACCCCTTATTGATATGGCACCAAGATGACACTCCATAAATATCTACCACTAGAATATATGCACCCTTACTGACTTGGTGCCAAGTTGGAACTCCTTAATTATCTCCCATAAGAAGATATGCACTTTCCATTAATTCACTAACTTGAACTGAGTGTAGTGAGTTGAATTGAATGGAACTGAGTGTAACTGAACTAAACTAAATGGAACTACATGCAACTGAATGTAATTGAACTCAATGGAGTTGCATGCAACTAAATGTAACTGAACATAATTGAATGTAATTGCATGCAACTAAATGTAACTAAACCCAACTGAATGGAATTGCATGCAAATGAATGTAACTGAACATAATTGAATGTAATGACATGCAACTAAATCTAACTGAACAAAAATGAATGTAATTTAACATAACTAGTGCTTCTTCATCAGTGTTTATTTCCGTCAACCACTTGCATAAATTAAGGAGTTGATTCCTTAAGTAACTAAAATTTGTTTACCATAACTAATACTTGACTGATATCTTATCAATTCGAGTTAAATTGATGGAAACATGGACAATTCGAATTCTCTCTCCATCTCTATGCTTATATTAAATATCTCTGCATGGTCCATATGTGTTTTCATTAATTAATAATATATATCATATATATCATTTCATACTCATAAGATTGTTTCTGAACCTTTGATCATATGTATTACCATGGGTCATGTAGTCACATGATAAGGTAAATCACTCTAGGGTTACCTAATCTCTAAAGGATACTTATAGAACTTAGTGACCATGGCAATCCATACATCGCATAGTATATATACTTTACACAATAAAGCACACCACCTCACAAAATGAGGATATTTGTAGAACTTGATATTACTCACAACTCTACTGTCTTGATATTACAAACAAGACTTTACTTGATATTACACACAAGTTTAGTGACTTCATATTACTCATAAGTATACTCTGTTGATTTTACTCACAATACTCAGCATGATATTACTCACAAGCTTTACAACATCACCACGTCAATCATATGAGGATATTTGTAGGACTTAATATTACTCACAAGTATATTGTCTTGATATTAATCACAAGACTAGAGAACGACTCTTGATGATATATTCTCAACATAATCAACACCTTAATAATGAATAACAGAGATAAATAACTATCCTTTTTGAGGGATTAATATCCTTATACAATGTAGTTGTGTACCCAATGCAAGATAATATACAATGCTTACCCAAATGAAAATATTACCTTCCTATATATAGGATACAAAGGTGTACAATGACAACTAATATACCCACTAATAGACCCAAGCATACATAAATAATATGTAATACACTACCATATAGGGGTAAAGTGCCACATTATAGGGGGGAACTATGTCCAACATTTAGGGCTTAACATGCCCCTCCCCTTCAGACAAGTATTGTCCTCAACGCTTGGGTAGTTGTGTATGCATCTGTATGAAGGCGTCATCTTCCCATGTCAAATTTGTAGTTGGTTAGTTATTCCACTTGATTAGGTACTCAATAAGAGCTTGATTTCATAGCTGTTTGGTCCTTGTTTCAATGATTTGTTCAAGTTCCCATGTGGTTTTTCTTTCTTCAAAAATCCTTTGACTGTGATGTTGATATACCTATTGTTTCAACCTATTTTTGGACATCTTCATTATTTGGATACTTCCTGTTGGAGCTCTATGTGATCTACCACTACGTCAACTTTAGAGTTTATTTATTTAACCTTGATTGGAATATTTTTTTATGGTTTACTTGGACTAATATAAGTTTAAAATTTCAACTCCTCTGGGTCTACAAATTCGTCTTGTTGTGGCTTGATGTGTCCTCTTTATGAAGCCTTAGGTTTGACCTAATTTGGATGCTCTAGTAAAACTATGTTGCAATTCTCACGACACTTCTTATTTTTTGCCTATCCAGCTAAGAGAGCTTGTATACTATGCCAAGTGTCCGATATTTTGAATCTAAATCTGAAAAAACTACTAGAGACAATGGTCATTCTTATATTTTGATGCAATAGGTCTCACTGAATTTTATATCGGATACTATGAATACCAATTTTCCCTAGAACACCATTTTTTAAACCCTGATTGGAAGACTATTTTAGGTTAGAATTGAAGCTGATACTAAATTAGAATTTCAACTCCTCTAGGTCTAAAACTTTGTCTCGTTCTTGATGTGTCCACTTTCTGATGCCGCAAGTCTAACCTAATTTGGATGTGCCAATAAAATTTATTGTAAATCTCCAAAAAATTCTTATTTTTGGACTATTTAGAAGAGTGGATGTAATTTCCATTTTTCAAAATTTTACTAAATGACCAATTTTTCACTTTTTCTCATATTTTGACCTTTGACTAGTTTTGATGTCTAAGTCTCTAAATTGGTCCAAATGATCCCAAATATTCACAAAAGGTATATGAATGATATTAAGGTTTGAATATGATGTTCATGGAATATTTATGACTCTCTAAAGGCTTCTGCAAACTTTTTTAATATTGTGGTCGAGGTAGGAGTTTTGACTAGTAATCTTGGGTTCTAATTTCCCCACAATGAATACTGAAAATGGTTTCCCAACTGCACTCAAGCCAACAAAAATATATGAATAGAATAAGAGACCATGTAAATTAAATCAATATTAAATCATATGAATCACCATTCTATACCCCTCTTAAATCATATGCAAAAATACTAGTTTCAACCTTGGGGGAGATGATAGGCAAACTTCTCCAAATGCTATGAAACTTAACAAAATAACTCCAAATGGTTATGTAAATAACACTAATATCATATAATCCATTAATATAAGTCCATTCATCCATAAACCATCATTATTTTACTTATCCATTCAAATCTATCAACATTATAGTGGTTCACAACAAGGTAGTGGGGAAATGGCACTGTTTCTTCATTGTTTAACATTTATACATGAAATATTTTGGGTTTTTTGACCTGAGAGTATTATGAAATTTTAAATACATAAATAACAATCCATTAATCCATAAACCATCATTATTTTACTTATCCATTCAAATCCATCAACATTACATTGGTTCACAACAATATAGTGGGGAAATGGCACTATTTCTTCATTGATTGACATCTTTAAATGAAATATTTCAGTATTTTGACCTTAGAGTATCCTAAAATTCAAATAAAAAGAATTTAAATTATATCATAAAATAATGGGGCATATAAGCTTCCCCAAGGAGATCAATATCTCACCCAAAGCACAATCCCTCCATGAGCAAGAATTTGCAATAAAATTTGGAAATGGTTGAGAGAAAGTTATGAAATAGAAGAACACATGAGATTCCCTATAGATTCCAACAAAAAATAAAACTCCATTAAATATCTATTTGTGGCGGAAATTGTTTCCAGGCCACAAAGAAACAAGCCAACACAATCTCAAATATTCAATCAAATAAAACTAGGGTTTAGGTTTTTTAAAAGGTTTTTCCCGGTTGTAAAGTTTGGTGAATGAAGGGAATACACTCATGATCCAAATGGGAACTGAATCATAAGCAAAGAAGAACAGAGATGCATAATATAATTACTAGTATCCCACAGAACATGACATTGAAGTTCATTCACAACTGACAAGCACTACCAGCATACAAACCATAAACCGGCAATGAATTTATCAATTATGTAACTAAACAAGTTAAAAATGAAGCTAAAAAAAAGACTGAAGGGTAGAAAGGATCATATATTTCATAATTCTGTTCATCAAACACACATGAGAGTTTAAGTACTTAGCTCATCAATAATTCCAAAAGACCTCCTTAAGCCATCCAAAAATCAAACCCTTTGTTCTATTTCCCATCTACCTAAATACTATTTTTCAAAAATTCAGTTAGGTTCTAAACCCTAACTATTTTTAGCCTACTCATGGATAGGATAATGTCACAATTATTATTTACAAAATAAAGTATTTCTCAAAAAACATAACAAGTAACTGCCTAACTAACAATACTCAAATGTCTTTAGCAGCTTTTGCCAATAAGGCTATTCCATCCAAGGCTTGGGACTTCTTCCTAGCTCTCTTCTATTCAGCTTCCATATCCGCTATCCTTCTTGTAAGTTCTTCATTCTACTGCTGTAAGCCTCTGACAGTCTGCTTCAATTTTGCACATTGTAAATCTGTGCTTCTTTTCCTTTTCAGGGCCTCCTTGGAGACTGCAGTAAGCTCTTGGTAATGATCATTTACTTCTTGTAAATCCTCCCTGAGTCTTCTGTTAGCTAGGATCAAACCATCATTGGTTTCTTTCATGTACTCCATCCGATGCTTATACTGTTTGATGGTTTTTTACAAATTCTCCTTGTCTGAGTCAAAAGATTTTCCTCCTGCTGTATTCTGTATTTCACTAGGCAGCCATGGGATATTTAAATTTCTGAAAATGTCTTCCTCCTCATGCAGGAGCTCTATAGAAACACCAGGAACACTTAGATTTTCTTGATTGTCTATTTCATTAGGTGCATTTTCATCCATTAACAATTTATTTTCTGAATAGGAAGCTTCCACTTCTTCTTTTTGTTTTTCCTTCATCATTTCACCTCTTAATTCCAAAAACACAGCTGGTAGTTTAGTCTCAGTGAGACTGGACTCTTCTGCTGACTTTAATGCTTTCTTTCCTTTGAAATCACCCTTTCTAAACTCTATTTTTTCATCTAAAGAAGAAGTATCGATCATAGTCACCTCTGCTTTGTTTAACTTAGGATTTAGAAGCTTTTTCATGTTCAGCCTCGATTTGTTTTTTGGTCTGGTTTTAGGTCTCCATCCTGAGGCAAGCTCCCCCAACATCTTTAAACTTTTTCCTTGATGTGTAACTGTGGCAAACTCCATAGCTTTAACCTTGATCTTGTTTTTCTTTGGTCTTTCTATCTTATCTTCTTGACTGCAGAATTCCTTGTGTATGCCAAACCTAGACTCAGCCTTGACTGTCAACTCATCTCCTTCCAACATATATCCTTCATCTTCAGATAAAATGGTAATGGGGCTTCGTTTATGGACTTTAGTATCTTCTTCCTCTACTGCAACCTTCTCTATGACAACTATTTTTTCATTTATAATTTCCTCTGTTGGTACCTTAATTTGAACAGGATGAGTTTCCTTTCCAATAATCAGCAAACCTTTACCCTTACTGTCAATGGAAGGTTGCTGAGATTCAATATCTCTCTTTGAAGGTTCTGTCATTTCCTCAATTTTGACACCTTTTTTTATCTTCAGACTTGACCTTTTGCCCTAATTTTCTAATTAGGTTTTTTCCTTTGTCTACATGTTTTTTGATAGGATGTTCTTCTTACTTAATTGGGAACCCAGACCAAAAGAGGAAGTAGTCCCATGTCTTTACTTCTCTTTGCAGAGCAGTACTGATAATGAGCTTGATCAATCCATGATGGAAAATGGACTGTGAAGTGTGATCATGATGCGCTTTAATCTTGCTTGACATCTTTTGCAAACTGTTCAACAAGAAGAAGGGGAGACTCATCCTTGATTCACCATCCAGGTGGTGTAAGAACCTGAAATGATATTTGAATACAAAAGCATACCTCCCTTCATAGGTAATGTAGCTTTGTAGGACTTTGATGGGCTCCACCCATTCTGCTCTAAAATTCTGGATGAGCACTCATTTTCTCCAGTCTGGAATAATGGTAGGTAAAAGATACCTTTGGGCATTGAAGGTAAAAGGCAGCTTTTTGAACCGCAACTCTACTTCATTTTTGACTCCTATTGCTTCAGCCACCAACTCCACAGTCAATTTAAACTTTAGGGTATCAAATGATACCATGTCTTGGTTATAACATTTAGCAAATTTATGAGAGACCTCAGTGTTATAGCCATCAATCTTCTTAAAGAAATCTAACCATCCAACATTTTCAAAAAGCTCTACACAACCTGGAAACTGGTCAATCCAATTTACCTCAGTAGGCTCATCTCTTTTGGTCTTCCCACTTTTCTCCATTTGCTTTCTAATGGCTGAATTTTGTGTAATTTTAAGACCTTGTTAATGACCTAATAGCCCCTTTTTCCTCAAGTTTTTAGAGATTTGACAGTCATCTTTCTTTGATTTTCCTTGGCTGTTTTCTCTTAGTTTTTAATAGTCTATTTGTATTAACAATGCAAGAAATGTTTTGCATCAGGTTTGGGTAATTTAGGTCGATAGAGTGCTAAAAATTCTTAATCAAAGTTGCTGCTGAACTTTAAGTAAACATCCAATATGCTCATCTAAATACTAGACAACCTCTGCAATACATAGAGACATCTATGTGCCGTGATTCTACACAAATAGAACCCTTAGCTCCTTCTAATGCCACTAATGAGCTATCTCTTTGCAATAGGGATTCTGCATTAGTACTTTCAACTGCTCGATTATTAAATTCAAAATGTAATTGTTTAACTAGAGAATGAGATGATATGAGAGCAATCTTATATGTGCTAACTTTCTGCTTCAACTTGCATTCAACACAAAATCAATCAGCCTCTTGCACATATTCAGACAAAGTTTGTATGCAATTGACATGCTCAGCTAACTCATTGCATTGATTACAGGTAACAAGTAAATCTATGAAACCCTGGTCACTGCAAACAGTACAGACATTCACCCTACCATATCTGCTAGTCTTGACAGGAAAACTGGTTCAATGTAACTGCTATTTTTCAATTTATCACTTGCCAAAACATCTAAGCCCTTTTATACTGATAGTTGGTCATTGAGAGCTTGTTAACAACATGAATTAAAGTTTCCTTAATCAATTTTAACATAACAAGCCTTAATGGAGAAACCCCCAATTTAGTAGCCATGACCAAGACTACGTGGAATACCTCACTCCCATCCTGATGCAAACGTTTGAAATCAATCCTTGGACTATCTAACTGTTGAATTTAACTACCTATATGTCTTCAAGTCTTCAATTTGCTTCCAACTGGCACGCTGAAAAAACCCTAAATTTTCTCTGTAACTGCAAATTCCATATTTTTAGCAGATGTCTTCGTTCCACTTCGCCTCTAGCTTCATAATGCATATGTGTAAAACTTCTTTCCCATCAATATCAGCTCGTTCCTTTATCTATCATCATTCACCCAACCTTAACTGCTGATTGCCACGATCTCCTTCATGTCATTGACCACACCTGTTTGCATGATTATTTATGCTAAAACACGTATCAAAAAATCTTTACACATGTGATTAGTCATCCAGGAGAGCAATCATGAGAAAATTTGGTGAAAAAACTGACGAAATTAGTGCGTGTGATATTCTTGTAGCGCTGTAGTGTAAAATTTTAGCCGTTGCGCTACAAGAATATTTTAAAATCAAATTTGGCGCTTTTTTAGGTATTAATTCCAATTTAAATGAGGTTTATATGATAAAAATTTCTCTTAGAGTATATTTGTGAAATCCTTAATCAATATAAATCCTATAGAACCCTTCAGAACCTAAGGAAACAACAAATAATAAAAACCTAAAGGGAAAAAATCAAAATTTCACTTTAAACCAAGATTTCATGAAAGTAAGCTAGTGATCAAAATTCAAACAAAAATCACAATCAAAATATGAAACTGAAGAAAACAAGTTCATGACTTAACATCTGGCTCCAGTTACGGGATGAAGTCCTCCCCGTGGGGCTTCAAGAACCTGTAGACCAGTGCCTTGTTTTTTGCTACCTACTAGTCTGCAAAATTTCCATTGGGTTATGGAGTCCTTATTATGCTTCACTCACCGGTATATACAATGAAAAATGAAAATCTCATCAAAGACTGTAAAAATGCTTGAGGAATCGTCCATTGACTGGACTTGACAATTCCTCACCTTCCAAAGACTGCAGAACAAAAGTGTTATTTTCTAGAATCTTAGACACTAGGAAAGGGCCAAACTAGAGGTTGTTAAATTTACCATGCTTCCCTTTTTGCTCTTTCCTTGCATCCCACCTCAAAACCATATCACCAACTGAGAAAGTGGTTTCTTTGATGTTCTTGTCAAATCTGCTTTTAATCTTCAATCTGTAGGACTGTGCCCTTTCTTCCACTTTTTCCTTGTTCTGCTGCAATTCTATCATCTAATAAATCCTTCTCTACATATCATTTGGCTCTTCCTGACAATTCTAAAGAAATTTCATTACTGGGATTCCCAATTGAACAGGAAAAACTGCCTCTGTGCCATACACTGATTGGAAAGGAGAAGTTCCAATTGCTTGTTTGACTATTATCCTATCAGCCCATAATGCATATTTCAGCATAGAATCCCATGATTTATTATTATGTTTAAGCAACTTTTTGATACTCTGAATGATGTTTTTGTTTGAGGATTCAACCAAACCATTACCCTGGGGATATTAAGGAGTTGAATGCTTCAGCAAGATACCATTCTTTTCACAAAATTCTTCCATTGCCTTAGACTTGAAAGCCTTTGCATTATCTGTTACTATTTTCTGAGGGCACCCAAACCTACTAAGGATATTTTCTTCAATGAATTCCATAATTACTTTGTCTGTGGCATTCCTAGTAGGGATAGCTTCCACCCATTTGGTAGAGAAGTCTGTTGCAGTTAGAATCCATCTATGTTGTCCTCACGGGAGCTTCACTTGTTGACCAATATCCTATCACGTTAGTTCATATTGTGGGTTTTAAAATTATTAAAAATTGAACCAATATATTGTAGGTATTGGGGGGATGAGGGGTTTAAGGTGGGGGTGGGTAGGGTGGTTTATAAGGATTGATTTATAAAAAGGGACGGGGAGGAGGTTTTAAGTATTGGGAGGGGGTTTCAACAAAAAGAGTTTGGGTCAATATATCTAGAAATTAAGGGTATTCTTTAATATCCCACGATCGCACGTGCTATGTGAGATGTTCACTAAGTGAAGTCCCCATGGTTTTCCTGAGGAAGATGGATTTATCTCCCCTATAGAATCTAGACCCCATTGCTAGAAAGGAGCACTTACTGGAATAGGTTTTAGGGGCAATGACAACAATTTTTGTTTTCCAGCAAATTTTTGACAAGGGATACAGGCTCTTACTTGTTGATAAACATCTACGAACAAAGAGGGCCAATAGTATCCAACTCTTAAAATCCTATATGTTGTTGTCTTCCAGTACTTGTGACCTCCACAAGCACCCTCATGAGATTCAAAAATCACTCCTACAATTTCAGATTTATCCAAGCATCTGAGTAGAATACCACCTGGGTCCTTCAAGAATAACTGCTCTTCTACTAGGTAATACTTAGTAGCTTTAAGCTTTAAAGATCTAGCAGCTTTTCTATCTAAATGCTTAGGACATTGCAAAAAAAACAGAAAATATACAATGTCTGCATACCATGTGGATGCTGAGTAATAGTCCATGATCTTCTCTTTCTCTAAAATTGCTTGATCTTCTTCCTGAGCTAACTCTTCAGCCATGACATGCAATCCCAGAGCTTGAAAATTTGATTCAGCTAGCAGTTTGGGTAAACCTTGTCCCTTGCCTATTTTGGTAGGTCTGATATCTACATCATACTCCATGATTTTAGCAATCCACTTGTCTCTTTTCCCTTCACTATCAGGCTGTGTTAAAACATCTTTTACACCAGCATTAGGCACAAATGAAATAACTTTGCAATGCAGAACATATATTTTGAAAAACTTTAAATCTTTTACCAGAGCATAGGCCTATTTTTCTAAGATACTGTATTTCAGTTTAGAATCCCTGATAGTTTTGCTGAAGAATGCAATAGGCTGCTCCAGTCCTTCCTTATTCTTCTGCAACAGAACAACTGCTATTGTATCCTCTGATGCAAATGAGAATGTAAGAAATTCTCTGGTAAAATCTGGGCTTACTAATACAGGAGGTTCAGTAAGAGCCATTTTGATCTTCTCAAATGCATTCTTTTCCTCAGTGGTCGACTTGAATTCCTGATCCTTTTTCAACATGATTGTGATCTATTTGATAGTCTCAGCAAAGTTTGGTATAAACCAACGCAGAAAGTTGATTTTACCAATGAATGATTGGACATCCTTTTTACTCCTTGGTAAACTTATTTTCAATATAGCTTTTACCCTTTCAGGATCAATCCTTATACCATCAGCAGACACTAAATGACCAAGCAATTTACCTTCCTGTACAGCAAAGTGTGACTTCTTTGGATTCAAGGACAAGCCAAATTTTTTACATTTCAGGAAAGTCTGCTTCAAATGCTTCAAATGTTCATCATCTGACTGTGAGAAAATAGTAATACCATCCAAGTATATTACCAAAAACTTGTCTTTCTCTCTGACAAAAGCAATATCCATAGCCCTCTGGAAGGTGGCTCCAGCATTCATTAAGCCAAAAGGCATCTTGTCATACATGAAAGTTCCCCAAGGAGTAGTGAAAGTTGTCTTCTCCTTATCATTAGGATGCATAGAGATCTAATTGTACCCTGAGAAACCATCAACCATAGAGATCCTCTATTCCCCAACTACGTTCTGCAATATTTGCTCAAGTTTAGGCAGAGGATAATTATCCTTTAATGAAGATCTGTTCAAATTTCTGAAGTCAACACACAACCTGATTTCTCCATTCTTTTTCCTAACAGGAACCAGATTAGCCACCCATGAAGAATACCTGAGAGGCACTATGATCTTGGCATCCAACAGCTTCTTCACTTCTTTTTCAATAATAGGAAACAAGGCTGGATTAATCCTCCTTAATTTCTGATGAAAAGGTTTGACATTTGGTTTTAAAGGGACTTTATGTTGTATGATTCCTGTGTCATAAGTTCTCAATTCTTCATAAGACCATGCAAAAACATCCATGTGCTCCTTTAACAGTTTAATATACCTATTTCTTTGTTCCGCTGTAAGTGCTTTAGAAATTTTTACCATTCTAGGATGTTCTGCTGAGCCAATGTTACAATTCACCACATTCTCTTCAGAGGACTGTACAACAGGTTTTAAGAATGTATCATCCTTTGAAAAAATCCTTTCCAAAGGTACCAAACCTTTTGGGATAAAATTTCTCTTTAACTCAATGATTTTGTGTCCAACAATTTCATTTTCAGCTATCTCTTCCACCTGTCCATCCTCCTCATCTTCCTCTTGATCAATCATGGAATTGAAAACTCATGAGTAACCTCTAGGAACCTCTTAATCTCAATGTCATCTTCGAACACTCTTCACTGCCTTACATTATCAGGTACAGATGGTCTGTACCTCACTTCAATGGGATACATCTACTGAGTGGTCTTGGGGATTCTAAAGTGTGTAGCAGCCAAGGCCAATGAATCTGCAGTCTGATTATGGTCTCTTGGAATGTAGGTAATGTTAAAAGCTACAAAGTAATTTTCAATAATTTCTCATACCTCATTTCGATAGACTTTCAATAAACCCTGCTTCACTTAATAGTTATTCTTCACCTGCTGAACAACTAATTCAGAGTCGCCAAATGCAGAAATCTGCTGAATGCCCAAATCTTTAGCAGCTTTCAAACGTAACAGCAAAGATTCATATTCAGCAGTGTTATTTGTAGTAATAAACTCTAATTTATACATCAGATTTACTGTTTCACCTCTAGGGATATAAGAAGAACCCCTGCTCCAACACCTTCTTTGCAAGAGGATCCATCAAAGCATAACTGCCATAGCTCATTTTCTTATTCTCTGCTGCATTTTACTGGCTATTCCTTTTCAACTTGTAACAAACCAGTAGTATTGTCATCATCACTCAAATGTAACATGCAAGTACCCAGGTCTTTATCAACAGCATACAGTGGTTGGTTGGTAAGGTTCTTGTCATCTGTCACAATATAGGAAAACTGAAGCTCTCTATATAGCCTTCTGTTTTCTGCTCCAAACACAGGGATAGTAGCATATGATAAATCCATTTGTAAGGTCCCACCAACTTTCTTTTCCCAATACCTAGAAAGAAGTAACCCAAATTTAGGTGTAATGTTAGCTACCACTACATCCATGATCACACTTTTCATGGGGAATTCAGCCAAACTAAAAACCATGTCTTTTATTACCCCTAAACATTTCATTGCTCGGGAATCAAATGCGTACAAATCATGATAGGGTTTAGTGATGCTCAGACCTAAAGCCTCCATAACAGCCTTTGGCATTAAATTGTGTGAGGCTCCTGAATCTAACAAGCAATTATGTATCATTTGTTCATGGACTGTCAGGGTGATGTAGAATGAAGGTGAAGCACCTGCTTGATTTTCAGTCTTTTCAGCCAAGGCTAATCCAATGAAAATCCTAGGCTTTTCTTCTTGCAAATTTACCGTATCAGAAATAGACTGATTGCTTGCTGAATTCATCATCTTAAGAACTGTCTCTTTATATGAAGGATTTCTCATTAATTCAGTTAAAGGTACAAGAACCTTTAAATTTCCTAATTCATTCTCCAAACTGAAATTCTGGACAGTTTTATTTACCTCTTCAACCTCTGTGTTCTTCTTTTGTGTTTTTGAAATTTGTCTTTTCTCTTTCACAGGATCAGATGACTGCTTAACAGGGAAAGCTTCCTTCTTCTTCGGGATTTGTACCACCTATTTTGGACCTGACCTTAGATTCATAGTCTTCTTGAGTTCATTTTGACAGACATCAACAGTTACAACAGTCTTTTCTAGACCTATATCATCTTATGTTTCGAACATGTTAGCATCATAGCATTCTGCATTTAGAAACTCTTCTTCAGTGACAAAACCCCTAGCCAATCCTTCTCCAAAATGATTCATATATTGGTTAGTATCTTCAAATATCAGCTCATCTTCAACCTCTTCTTCATCAGCAACATTGTTCTGAAGAGGTGGTGGCACTCTTTGGTCCTCATTTTCTCTCATTTCCCTCTGAATATCATTATTCCTTCGTTCTCTAGGCATGAAACGGGGAGCAAATTGCCTTCTGAACTGATTCTGATTGTTAGGATTTCGTTCACCTTCTGGAATAGGATTGCTGGAATTTTTCTCAAGCTATAATTTATTTAATTTGCAGTCAAAATTTTTACCAGCTTAGCCATTTCATTAATTTTCCCTTCCGCAGAATGAGAAGCAGAACTTTCTGGAGCTGCTTCCTCCTTTCCTTTTCTATCATAAAGCTACTGAGCTGTTTCCTTCTTCAATCTATTGGAAGCCAATATGTTAGATTCTACCTCCAAAGCTACATCCTGCATATTCAGTAAAGAAATAGGCCTCCTTTCTCTGAGTAATAAGGAGAATTCATGGTCGAAAGCATTTGCATATGTAAGTTTTGCAGATGTTTCTGTGGGTTTTATTTCTGCAGGAATTTTGCTATACATTTGGTTAAACCTCTTTGAGAAGTCTACAATAGTTTCATCCTTTTTCCTCCTAAGGGATCCAAACTTAGTTATGTAGTATGTATGGTCTTTGGTGTCACCCCATTGTCTCATGAAGAGATCACAGAGTTCTTCAATGATAGTGATTGAGTTAGCAAGAAACTCTCTGAACCATTTCCTTACATCTCCATCAAGGCTCTGCATGAACATTCTCATCCATACATCCTTGGCTTCAATGTTTTGGTTATCAGCATAACTAAGGAAATCTTCCCAGTGTTCTTCAACTGTAGTTTCCCCCTGTCCATTAAACCTAGGCAGATATTTTTGATAGTCATCTCCAGGTAGTGCATTTAAAGGTTGAGGAAAAAGCAATGGTGCATATCCGGCTGCAACTATCCAGTCCATGATGTCTATGGGCTGATTTTGGGCTGCCATTTTTGGACTGACTGACTTTGGTGATGAATAGGTTTGAATGGAACTTGGATGAAAGGGATTTTTACCTAATTTCAGCTGAAAAAGAGGTATCTTACCAGGAGAGGCATTTTTGGCTTTTATGAAGGATTGAGGATTAGTAAAAACTTGGAAACTGCTATCAAGAATAGTAGGATTTAACCAAGGTGAAGCTTCTTCTTCTTTTCTTAGCACAGCTGAATGTGATGAGCCACCCAACTGGTCAGGGTCACACAGGGCTGGTAAAGACTGAGGCTTTCTAATTTTCCTTGCTGTCTATAATATCTGTTCAGTGTCTGCAACACCCAACTACAATGGTGAAGTAGGCCTGTTCCTAGTTCCAACCCCTCTAGTAGCCATTGTGTCAAACTTTGGTGAAAAGTAGCCTTAAAGATGTGTTGGTTTAAGTTAACCTCCTAAAACCAGTGAAATGATAAGTATCCCAGGGAAAAAATTGTTTTCAAGTTTGTTCCCCATCAACGGCGCCAAAGATGTTTGTGCCAGAAATTGTTTCCAGGCCACAAAGAAACAAGCCAACACAATCTCAAATATTCAATCAAATAAAACTAGGGTTTAGGTTTTTAAAAAGGTTTTTCTTGGTTGTAAAGTTTGGTGACTGAAGGGAATACACTCATGAGCCAAATAGGAACTGAATCATAAGAAAAGAAGAACAAATATGCATAATATAATTACCAGTATCCCACAGAACATGACATTGAAGTTCATTCACAACTGACAAGCACTACAAACATACAAACCATAAACCAACAATGAATTTATCAATTATGTAACTAAACAAGTTAAAAATGAAGCCAAAACAAAGACTTAAGGCTAGAAAGGATCATATATTTCATAATTATGTTCATCAAATACACACGAGAGTTTAAGTACTTAGCTCATCAATAAGTCCAAAATACCTCCTTAAGCCATCCAAAAATTGAACCCTTTGTTCTCTTTCTCATCTAAATATTCTCCTTGTCTGAGTCAAAATATTTTCCTCCTGCTGTATTCTGTATTTCACTAGGCAACCATGGGATATTTAACTTTCTAAAAATGTCTTCTTCCTCATGCAACAGCTCTGTAGAAACACCAGGAACGCTTAGATTTTCTTGATTGTCTATTTCATTAGGTGCATTTTCATCCATTAACAATTTATTTTCTGAATAGGAAGCTTCCAATTCTTCTTTTTGTTTTTCCTTCAGCATTTCACCTCTTAATTCCAAAAACACACCTAATAGTTTAGTCTTGGTGAGACTGGACTCTTCTGCTGACTTTAATGCTTTCTTTCCTTTGCAATCACCTTTGCTAGACTCTATTTTTTCATCTGAAGAAGAAGTATCGATCATAGTAACCTCTGCCGTGTTTAACTTAGGATTTATAAGCTTTTTCATGTTCAGCCTCAATTTTTTTTTTGATCTGGTTTTAGGTCTCCATCCCGAGGCAAGATCCCCCAAGATCTTTAAACTTTTTCCTTGATGTGTAAGTGTGGCAAACTCCATATCTTTAACCTTGATCTTCTTTTTCTTTGGTCTTTCTGTCTTATCTTCTTGACTGCAGAATTCCTTGTGTATGCCAACCCTAGACTCAGCCTTGACTGTCAACTCATCTCCTTCCAACATATATCCTTCATTTTCAGATAAAATGGTAATGGGGCTTTGTTGTTGGAGTTTAGTATCTTCTTACTCTACTGCAACCTTCTCTGTGACAACAATTTTTTCATTTATAATTGCCTCTGCTGGTACTTTAATTTGCACAGGCTGATTTACCTTTTCAATAATCAGCAAACCTTTACCCTTACTGTCAATGGAAGGTTGCTGAGATTCAATATCTCTCTTTGAAGGTTCTGTCATTTCCTCAATTTTGACACCTTTTTTATCTTCAGACTTGACCTTTTCCCCTAATTTTCTAATTAGGGTTTGTCCTTTGTCTACATGTTTTTTGATAAGTTGTTCGTCCTGCTTAATTTGGAACCCAAACCAAAAGAGGAAGTAGTCCCATGTCTTTCCTTCTCTTTGCAGAGCAGTGCTGATAATGAGCTTGATCAATCCATGATGGAAACTGGACTGTGAAGTGTGATCATGATGCTCTTTAATCCTACTTGACATCTTCTGCAAACTCTTCAACAAGAAGAAGGGGAGACTCATCCTTGATTCACCAGCCAGGTGCTGTAAGAACCTGAAATGATATTTGAATACAAAAGCATACCTCCCTTCATAGGTAATGTAGATTTGTAGGAATTTTATGGGCTCCACCCATTCTACTCTGAAATTCTGGATGAGCACTCCTTTGCTCCAGTTTGGAATAATTCCAGGTAAAAGATACCTTTGGGTATTGAAGGTAAAAGGCAGCTTTTTGAACCACAACTCTCCTTCATTTCTGACTCCTATTGCTTCAGCCACCAACTCCACGGTCAATTTAAACTTCAGGGTATCAAATGATACCATGTCCTGGTTATAACATTTAGCAAATTAATGAGAGACCTCGGTGTTATAGCCATCAATCTTCTTAAAGAAATCTAACCATCCATCATTTTCAAAAAGCTTTGCACAACCTGGAAACTGGTCAATCCAATTTACCTTAGTAGGCTCAGCTCTGTTGGTCTTCCCACTTTTCTTCATTTACTTTCTAATGGCTGAATTTTGTGTAATTTTAAGACCCTGTTAATTACCTAATAGCCCCTTTTTCCTCAAGTTTTTAGAGCTTTGACAGTCAGCTTTCTTCGATTCTCCTTGGTTGTTTTCTCTTAGTTTTTAACAGTCTATTTGTATTGACAATGCAAGAAATGTTTTGCATCAGGGTTGGGTAATTTAGGTGGACAGAGTGCTAAAAATCCTTAATCAAAGATGCTACTAAACTTTAAGTAACCATCCAATATGCTCATCTAAATACCAGACCACCTCTGCAATACATAGAGACATCTATGTGCTGTGATTCTGCACAAATAGCACCCTTAGCTCCTTCTAATGCCACTAATGAGCTATCTCTTTGCAATAGGGATTCTACCTTAGTACTTTCAATTGCTCGATTCTTAAATTCAGAATGTAACTATTTAACTAGAGAATGCGATGATATGAGAGCAATCTTATATGTGCTAACTTTCTGCTTCAACTTGCATTCAACACAAAACCAATCAGCCTCTGGCACATATTCAGACAAAGTCTGTATGCAATTGACATGCTCAGCTAACTCATTGCATTGATTACAGGTAACAAGTAAATCTGTGAAACCTTGGTCACCACAAATAGTACAGACCTTCACCCTACCATATCTGCTAGTCTTGACAGGAAAATTGGTTCAATATGATTGCTATTTTTCAATTTATCACTTTCCAAAATATCTAAGACCTTTTAGACTGATATTTGGTCATTGAGAGCTTGTTAACAACATGAATTAAGGGGTGGCAGGTGCGGGTGGGATTCTAGTGGATCCCGGAGGACAAGTGGAACATAGATTTGCGTGGGGTCTTGGCCCTAGAACCAACAATGAAGCAGAATGGATGGCTCTTCTCCAGGGTCTTCATCTTATTCGGGACAAAAAAATCTAGAAAGTTTTGGTCTTTGGCGACTCTAGGCATGTCATATATAAGATGATCAATGGGTATCCCTCAGGAGATATCAAATGTCGTAGATTATATAAAAAGGCTAAGCTTCTTCTGTCTCAATCCACCGAGTTCTATCACATTCTTCGCCAGAATAATAAGGAAGCAGATATCATGGCCAATGTTGGAGCTAGTCTCCCCCAAGGCCACTTCAGTCAGGATGGCAACCCTCCATTCTTCAAAGTCATCCCATGACGAGAGGATTTAGAATTCTTTCTCGCAATCTCATCAGGAAAATCTATGAAGTGAAGTTCTTATCTTTCGGGGAACACACTTGGATTTTCGTTGATTTCATTTCTTCCCTCTCCCTTGGTTTTTTTTCCATCCTCCTTCTCTTTTTTCTTCCCCCCTCTCCCTTTTTCTTTCTCCTTATCCCCCCTTCCCTTCTCCTTATCCCCCCCATTGACCGCCTCTCCTTCCCTCGCCTCCTCCCTCCAGCTGGATCCCACCTTCCTCTTCCTCTTGGCAGCTATTGGCATTTATGGTCTCGTCCTGTCTGTTCTTCTGTGGTGGCCGCGTGGATAGCCCTTCCCTCCTCGGCAGCTGCGGTTTTAACTCCCTTCAGGATCACAATTTATTGTCACTCCTTCTCGCACGATCGGGGGACTTCTTTCTCCGTCTTCATGGCGAATCCTTGTCTTGGCTTGTCTCATTGTTGCTCTCCAGGTTCGGGTTTCGGCTCTCCCAGTTCTGAAATTTTCTTACTGCATGTGGTAGAAGGAGTTGGAGGTGGGAGTCTGTAGGGATTTCCTTGGCATGGGCTCCCCCTCATCCGAGCCTTTATAAAAGAACACCTCGCCCTGTCCTCCCTCTTCTCCTTTCAATGCTGTTGCCTTTCTACATCTTGGGAAATCGATTATCAGGTTGACACCTTTTCTCTCCAAATCGACAGGCATGAAAGGGTTCTGGGATGCCTATGCTCCGTTTGGAAGAAAGACGCCCTAAGAACTTTGTCTTGTTCAGATAATTCTTTGGGTTCCGCTTTGCAGCAAGAAATAACCAACCTCTGGAGAGATTCAGCCCTGCAGCAAGAAATTGCAGACACTGCATTATCCTCTTTGCATTCTCAGTTTTCCCGAATAGCAATCACATCTGACTCTGGCAGAATGGATCACTTTGGCAACAACCCTGGGCTACAGGATATAATGAAGAATTTACGCAGGCTTTATGAGATGACAGCCATAGGGGTAATGGACAACAAGGAAATGGCTAAGGAAATAAAGAGTATGAGTGAGACTGTGAGTAGAACATCTTTGGAGGTCAGCAATAATGGTGCCCACACAGACGACCTTGAAAGCAACCTGCTCGAGCTGTTGGGCAGAGTAGAACGCATAGAAGAAGATCTTCGAAAGCTTGTTTCTATGAATCAGGAAAGCAGGGTTAATGGCGTCAATGAAACTGCTGACCATCCTATGGAAGAAGAATCTGTTCAACAGACCAGGCCTCAGAAAGGCACCTGAATTCTATCTTTTGCAGTTTATGCTTCAGTTTAGTATGGGTTATTATGTTCCAGTTTTGTATGGGTTATGTATCACTGCTCTTTGCTTTGTAGTCAGTTCGTGAGGGTATATACTACCCGTATAGCATGTAGTCCTAAAACAATCATATGCTCTCTCTTTTGGGAAACGGAACATGTCTGGTGTGTAGAATTTTTGCCTTGCCGGCCTTATATTTTGTTTCACTGATGTACTGAATGGCTATGCACAGCCTGTTAATATAATCCCTCTTTCTATTTCTGTTAAAAAAAACAACATGAATTAAAGTTTCCTTAATCAATTTTAACATAACAAGCCTTAATGGAGAAACCTCCATTTTAGCAGCCATGACCAAGACTACGTGGAATACCTCACTACCGGCCTGCTACAAACATTTAAAATTTATCCTTGGACTATCTGACTGTTGAATTTAACTACCCAGATGTCTTCAAGTCTTCAATTTGCTTCCAACTTGCACGTTGAGAAAACCCTAAATTCTCTCTGTAACTGCAAATTCTGGATTTTTAGCAGATATCTTCGTTCCACTTCGCCTCCAGCTTCATAATGCATATGTGTAAAACTTCTTTCCCATCAATCTTGGCTCATTCCTTGATCTGTCATCATTTGCCTAACCTTAACTGTTGATTGCCACGATCTCCTTCATGTCATCGACCACACCTATTTGCATGATTATTTATGCTGAAACACGTATCAAAAACTCTTTAGACATGTGATTAGTCATCCAGGAGAGCAATCATGAGAAAATTTGGCAAAAAAACCGACGAAATTAGTGCCCGCGATATTCTTGTAGCGCCGCAGTGTAAAATTTTAGCCGTTGTGCTACAAGAATATTTTAAAATCAAATTTGGTGCTTTTTTAGTCATTAATTCCAATTTAAATGAGGTTTATATGATAAACCTTACTCTTAGAGTATATTTGTGAAATCCTTAATCAATATAAATCCTATAGAACTCTTCAAAATCTAAGGAAACAACAAATAATAAAAACCTAAAGGCAAAAAATCAAAATTTCACTTTAAACCAAGATTTCATGAAAGTAAGCTAATGATCAAAATTCAAACAAAAATCACAATCAAAATATGAAACTAAAGAAAAAAAGTTCATGACTTAACAATATCCATTAAAGACCTGAGTGTCCTGTCCAAACAGTAACTTGGATGGGAATCTTTCACCCTCGAAATTGGCTAAGGAAAGAAAACTAGTCATCCACTAGCTCTCACAGTTCACAAATGACAATTTCTCAAATAAAGAAAAGAAACTCTATTGGTTGATTCCTATATTTTATAAACATCCATAGAATTATAAGGTTACCAATCCATCCATAAACTCAATCCTATTTGAATTTTGGTGTGTGCTCAAGTTTTTCCATGTGTCCTCCCTTTCCTAGCCTTCCATCTTCCCCTAATTTGAGTAGGAACCCATTGAGCTTCCCCAAATCAGATGAGCGACCTCTTGGATGTTCTATTCTAAAATGTCATGTCAGATATTTAGGTCAGCCTTCATATATTATTTTTGTCATAGGTGTCATGGCATCTTCATCATTGTTGTCATAGAGCTAGGGAATCTAGTCCAAGTGTCTCACTAGGTCCAAAATGACTCTTCCTCTCCCATGTAAGCTACATTTCCTTCCAAATTTGACCTATGATGCATACAACCAAGTGTACTATCCTTATAACTCATCCAAGAATATTTAGGCTTCCCATGGATTTGAAATTGCAAGAGGAGAATGTCGTTTGGCATAGAAAATCTAGCTTGTGTGGGTCCCATATCCTCCATGTGTCTTCATGATCAATTGCCACTTTGATTTTTTCTTTGATTTATTTATCTATCTCCTTTATTAAATATTTATTCCATTCTAATTTTCAACTATCATTTATTTTCCCCCTTATCCCAAATACCAAATCTTCCACCCCCAACCTAGGAAACTAGTAATTTTCCTCCTTGGCAATTATTTGACCCTTAGCATCAATTTGAAAAAATATTATGAATATGGAAAATGTGATTAGGCCATTGTGACCCAATGAAAAATTTGGGACATGAAAAATCCTCCCTTCACAATATTACTTGTCCTCAAGTAATTTCAAACATGGGTGTTGAAGAACCTGCTTTGTGTGTGATTCTTTGAAGTTGGCACTTTGTTGCCCAACTTTGAGTCTTTGAGATTCCATGAATATTTTTGAGAGGAACCACCATGCTTTCTACTTCACTACTTGGATTAAAATCACTTTATTAAGTGGGGAATTCATCTCCCATACTACTTGTTTCCAAAAAAAAATTGAAATCAATGGGATAAAAACTATCCCAAGGTCCCATTGCTTGTATTGCACTCCAACAATTAAGAGTGCTATCCAACCCATACCATTAGGAAGGAGAATTCTAGGATCCCATTTTCTTGTATGCATTCTTTCAAACATCATGAGTACATAATATATATCATAAAAGTGCATAACAACATAATAAAAATGTACATCAAGGAGGTGCCTCATCAAAAAATCATGAAAGTGTTTATACCTCCAACTAAGTAGACCACAATTTTCCAAGTGCATATAAGCTTCAAGTGAACAATCAAATATACTCCAGTGACATAGGTGAGGGTCCCATGTCCCATAATTTGGCTCCAAAATGATGTGATATGCCTCAAAATATTCATCCATGTATTCTTTCATCCAAGAAGTGAATGAAGAATCTCCACTAAAATATGAACCAAATAATGAGAAAAACAAACAAGGAGACTTCAAATGACTAAAATAAGTCTCACCCATACATCCATGAATAAGAGAATCATAAATATATAACAAATCATGTGGATGGAAACAAAAGTTTTCTCCAATCATAAATCTATTCACCCCAATGTTGGATGAAGTTCCTCCAACATCAAATGAACCAAGTGTTGAGCAAGAAAAACCATGAGTCTTCAAGTGAATCAAATGTATATCATAGGTGCATCCATGTAGATGTGAATCATCATAAAGTAATAAAGGATGTTGCTGAAAATGTGAACAAGAATGTGCTCCAACCATGTCATCATAAATAGTAAATATATGAATTCCATACTCCTCATGTGGCATCATAAAAAAGAACCCTTTCACCCATACTTCATTGAGACTAATGCTACAAAACATGGAATTTTAGGATGTAGGAGAATGAACTAACTCACCCAAATGATCAAAAGTTTCAGAAGTTTCATCACGAGAAGGATCCATATGAGTATTATCATGCAAATCCTTCAAAAGTGTGAAGCCTTTGTCATATGTTGGTTCCAATGTAGAGGACTCATGCTCTTCTTTAAAAACTGCATAACCTTCCTCAAGAGACAATTCAAGTTCCTATTCCACCACATCAAGTGTTTGGATCTCTTAAAGTTCATATTCAAATACATCAAGCACATTCAAATTTGCACATTTTTCATGATCCACCATGTCATGAGAATCCTCCAAACAATCTACCATTTGACAATCTAAAACATAGGAGGAAAAACAAGTATCTTGCAACTTTTCAAGAAGTTTCTCATTTTGAATTGTGAGCTTATGATTATCCTCATTATTATTCAAGTATGAATCATTTATCAATTCATTAAGCTCAAACAAATGGTTTCTATCAAAAAGAAAAGACATGAAATTTATTTTAATGCGGCACATTTCTCTTTGAATCTTCTCCATGTCTTAAAGGAAGGATGTTTCCTCCAATGAAGTAGATATCCAACAAGAATTTGAAACTAATAATTGAGTGTCATGGAGTATAATAAGGGACTCTTGGATATTATTTTCATTCATCTTTTAGGACCCTTCAAGAAAATGAGGCTCTTGCAAATCAACCTCCTCATCTTCTTCCTTCTTGCTTGGACCAACTTCATGAAGATCAAGTGGTGATGGGGAAGTTGATATTGTTTCTTCTTCAACTGCTACAAGTTATTCATTTTCATGTTTACTAGAAATTTTTCTTACAACAACATTTTGAAATATGATCTCTATGTCAGTAACATAGATTTGTGAGCACCCATCAATAGGCACCCCTTCATAGTTCAAGAATCCATCAATAGATGCTCTTTGTTTCATTTCCAAGGTATAATGTGTCTCGAAATGATGTTCATTATTTTGAATAGAAACTTCTTCATACTCATGTGATGTCTCCTCATATTTTTTAGAGTCACTTGGGAGTGAATTTTGATCCTCTTCATTTACTACTTCTTCTACTTCACATATTTCAGAACTAGGTGGTTCATGGGTCTCCTCATTTTGCTCCTTCAAGCTAGCTGATGCATTTTTTCCCTTGCTTTTCTTAATATCAATATATTTATCCAACCTTGGATAGCAAAAAATTAGAATCATTTCATAATATTCTAGTTCATGTCTTTGAATATAGGTTCGATGATTTTTATATGTTCCTTACCATCATATGAGGTTACCTTTTCATCCCTAGTCATATCTTCCTCTCCAACAAAAGCATTTTTGGGTTTCAATATATAATGGTGGTCCATGAATTCTTGTCTTTGTAAATATCAGACCACATCATGTGCAAATATCATTCTATCATACCACTATAATGTCCAATTTTCAAAATTTTATTAAATGACCAATTTTTCAGTTTTTCTCCTATTTCGACTAGTTTTGATGTCTAGGTCTCCAAATTGGTCCAAATGCTCCCAAATATTCACAGAATGTATTTGAATGATATTAAGGTTTGAATATTATTTCCAGGGAATATTTATTACCATATAAACTATTATTCAAACTTCTTTAATATTCTAGTCAAGGTAGGAGTTTTGACTAGTAATTTGTGTTTCTATTTACCCCAAAATGAATACTGAAAATGGCTTCCCAAATGAACTCAAGCCAACTCGAATATATGAATTGAATAAGAGTACATGTAAAATACATAAGTATGAACTAATATTCATCACCATTCAAATTTTATTGTCTGCTATAACTCCCTTAAGTCAGATGTAAAAAGACTAGTTTCAACCTTGGGGGAGATGATAGGAAAACTTTTCCAAATGATATGAAAATCAGAAACATAACTCCAAATTCTTATGTAAAGAACATTAAACTAATATAATCCATCAATAACAGTCCATTCATCTATAAAACATCATTATTTTACTTATCCATTGAAATCTATCAACATTATAGTGGTTCACAACAAGGTACTGGGGAAATGACACTATTTCTTCACTGTTTAACATTTATACATGAAATAATTTGGATATTTCGACTTGAGAGTCTTATGAAATTTTAAATACAAAAATAACATTCCATTTATCCATAAACCATCAGTATTTTACTTTTTCATTCGAACCCATCAACATTACATTGGTTCACAACACGGTAGTGGGGAAATGACACTATTTCTTCATTGATTGACATTTTTACATGAAATATTTTAGTATTTCATATTGAGAGTATTATAAAATTTAAATTAATAGAATTTACATAATAAATTAAAATAATGGGGAATTATAATATTCCCTAAAGAGATCAATAGCTCACCCCATAGCGCAATCCCTCCATGAGCAAGAACATGCAATAAAAACTGGAAATGGTTGAGAGAAAGTGATGCAATATAAGAAACCAAGAGATTTCCTATATATTACACCTGAAAATAAAATTACATTAAATCTCCATGAAATACGTGAGTGGCCTCTCCAAACACCAACTTGGATGGGAATCTTTCACCCTCGAAATTGGCAAGGCAAGAAAACTAGTCATCCAGTATCTCTCACAATTCACAAATGACAATTTCTAAAATGAAAAAAATCAATTATATTGTTTGATTCCTATATTTTATAAAAATATTTATCCTTCTAAGGTTACCAATCCATCCACAAACTCAAGGAAATTCGAATTTGGGTGTGAGCTCAATATTTTCCATGTGTCCTCCCTTTCCTAGCCTTCCATCTTCCCCCAATTTGAGTAGGAACCCATTGAGGTTACCAAACTCACATGAGCACCCTCAAGGATGCTCTATTTCAACCTGAAATGTCATATATGTTATATGTCAGTCTTCATATCTGATTTTTGTCATAGGTGTCATATCATCTTCATCATTGTTGTCATAGAGCTAGGGAATCTAGTCCACGTGTGTCACTAGCTCCAAAATGACTCTCCCTCTCCCATGTAAGTAAAATTTTATTCCAAATTCCACCTATGATTCATATTTCCAAGTGTATTATCCTTATAAATAATCCAAGAACATTTAGGCTTCCCATGGATTCAGAATTGCAAGAGGAGGATGCCACATGGCATATCAAATCTAGCTTGTGTGGGTCCCACATACTCCATGTGTCTTCATGATCAATTACCACTTTGATTTATTTATTTAGATCCTTTATTCAATATTTATGCCATTCTAATGTTCAAACATCATTTATTTTCCCCCTTATTCCAAATCCCAAAGATTCCACCCCCAACCTAGGAAACAAGTAATTTTACTCCTTGGAAATTATTTGACCCATAGCATCAATTTGACAAACTCTTATGAATATGTAAAATGTGATTAGGCCATTGTGACCCAATGCAAAATTTGGGACATGAAAATGAACTGGTATGGAATTCCATGTGTCCAATATTTAGTTTATGTAACTGACAATACTACCACCAATACCCTATTTCGTCTTATTTTAGATGTAACTAGTCTCACTGAATTTGGATCTTGGATGCCTCATAAATGATCTTTTCCCCTAGAACACCTGTTTCAAACTCTAATTAAAAGACTGTTTCAAGGACGACTTGTAATTGAGATAAAATTTGACTTTCAATTCCAATGCGTATTAAAATTTTTCATGTCATTCTTTAATGTGTCCTCTTTCTAATTCCACAAGTATAACCTAATTTGGATGTTCCAAAAAAATGTTATTTAAAATATCCCAAAACATATTATTTTTTTCCTATCGAGAAGAGTGAACTTGTACTGTATTCCATGTGTCCAACATTTTGTTTCTGTAGATGAAACCTCTGCCACATATACCCTGGTTTTTCTTATTTCCTATGAAACTTGTATTACTCAATTTGGATCTCATTTTAGTTAGATGTGACCTTTCTCCCTAGAACACTTATTTTATACTAGGTTTTGGACTAGTAAAACACCCTATATCCCTACACAATTATCTCTGATATTGTAATTTATCATGATATGAATTTCAGAATGGAGATAGTCTAGCCTATTTTGGAAGGGGATTTTTAACCTCGATCTTTGAATCATTGTAGGAACAAAGTTGTAGTGAAAATTTCAATATGACATGTTTTGCAGAAGATAGTTCCAAGGAAAGAGCATTGATACCCAATTCGATGCAACGATGTCCCAAAAATAGAATACAAAGAGAATATATAGACAAGAAGAAAGTAATCCATGCATTAATAATGGATAACAGAGATAAATATATATATTCTTTGCGGGAGGAACCTCCTTACATAATGTACTTGTGTACTCAAGACAAGATAAAATACAATGCTTACCCAAATGAAAAGATCTCCTTCCTATATGTAGGAGACAAAGGTGTACAATAACAAATAACATACCAACTAATAGACCCAAGCCTACATCAATAATATGTAATACACCACCATATAGGGGGTAAAGTGGCACATTATAGGGGGGATTATGCCCAACATTTAGGGCTTAACATTATTTTCTACCAATTAGTAACCATTATGTAATATGGTTTGAATATCGATGAAAATGAAAATATTTTTATGGATATTTTATTAAACTTGTTCAAGGTATTTCATTTTGAATAAAAATGCATAAATGCCATGATTTTAATTTAAAATTTTTATGAACACATCCTCATTCACATACGCATCATAAATATGAAATTGTTAGGTACACAACATATTCCCACAATCTTAACCAAAACTTATTTTAAAAGTATTACAAAAATAAGAAACAATGGAAATAACCAACATAGTTCATTTATATCATTTAATTTTAATATATTCTCACAGTCTTGTACAAACACCTTTGTTTCTCTACCGTATGAATTGAGTGCAAACTACTCAACAATACTATCCAAGGTTAGAGGCATGTCATGGTCTCTATGGAAACCTACACACAAAAAACAATAACATTTTGAGCCCAAATGGAAGAATAAAATGTACAAGAAGGTGAGAAATAGTAAAACAAACCATTTACAATTGAAACCATTAAAACATACCCAATAATGACGGAAAAGCATACATTTTTGCAAATTGGGTTAAATTGTGTTCAACACAGAAAAGTTGCCACTTTGTGAGATTAATTGTGGCCAAATAAAATAGGATCTTAAGAATACAAAATATTTTTTGTCAAAACTATATATAGCTCCAACCCATGGTCTCATATTCAATTATTGACATATGTATGGACTGTGCCATTCATTTTTCTAGTCCCAATTCTAAATATTTACACTTAGTCTTTTACATAACAACTTGGGGTTTTAGTCCTAATTTTTTATTTTGACCAAATTATTGACAAATTATGCATAATAATATGTTTTATACGTATAGTATGCTACTCTTTAAAATAATAAATCCATGATATGTGCACTCTTAAGTTTGTTGATGTACTCGAAAAAAATCATACAAAACAATCTAGAAAGTTAACGATATCCAGATTGAAAACTTCACTTGTGTAATGTAGGAACATGAATCTTGTTATCCTTTAAACACTAAATAGGGTATTGTTCTCTCTATATATAGATATACTATTTCCAAATCCAGGAACTATAATATTTTAATAGGAGGGTTTGTCTTGCATTTTTATTAATGTAGGCGAACATTTTGTGAATACAAGATAACCACAAAGTGTTTTTTCACACCAGTAATTTTTTGAACCCAAATGGAAGAACCACATGCACAAGAAAGTGGGAAATAGTAAAACACACCATTTCCAACTAAAATCAATAAAAAATACCCAATAATGAGAGATGGATGGGTATTTTAGTGAATCGTGGTAAATTAGGTTCTAAAGAGAAAATTTTCCTCTTTGTGAGATTAATTGTGGGAAAATGAAATAGGATCTTGGGAATATTAAAGAGGGTTTTCTCAAAAATATATTTATATTCAACCCCATGTTCTCAATTTTAAGTATTGACATTTGTATGGACTGTGACATGATTGTTTCTAGGCCTAGTTTTGAATATTTACACTTAGGATTTTACATAACAACTTGGCGTTTTAGTCCTATTTTTTTTACCAAGTTATTGAAAAATTGTGCATAATAATGTATTTCATACATATAGTATTCTAATCTTTACCATAATAAAGTCATGATATGCACACTCTAAAGTCTATTGATGTATTCATCAAAAATCATACAAAACAATCTAAAAAGTTAACTGTATCCATATTGAAAAATTCACTTGTGTACCGTAGGAACATGAATCTAGGTGTCTTATAAAAATTAAATATATTTTTGTTCTCTATATATCTATCTATAGTATTTCCAAATCCATGAACTATAAGCATTTAAGAGGAAGGTTTTGGTTGCATGTTTATTAATGTATGTGGACATTTCATGAATACAAGAAAACCATGAATTGTTTTTGTACAATAGTACTTATTTTAGCCCAAATGGAAGAATCAGATTTACAAGAAGGTGGAAAATAGTAAACCACACCATTTCCAACTGAAATCACTAAAAAATACCCAATGATGAGGGATGGGTAGGAATTTTTGTGAACTAGGTTAAATTAGGTTCAAAACATAAAAGTTGGCACTTTGTTGGATTAACTGTGGGAAAATTAAATAGGATCTTGGGAATATGCAAGATATTTTTGTCAATAATATATTTAGATTCAACCCCATGGCACCTGTTTAAGTTATTGACATCTGTAGGTATTGTGGAGTTCATTTTTCTAGCCCAATTTTGAATATTTACACTTAGGATTTTACATAACAATTTGGGGTTTTAGTCCTATTTTTTTTTTTTTTCACCAAGTTATTGAAACATTATTCATAATAATATGTTTGATACAAAAATTCCAACAGCCTAAATGTCTGATTTTCGACATATTGATGTCGACAATTCGATAATTTGCTTTCTTTTAAAACGTCGGTTGAATTTTACATGATTTCCGACAGTGAAATACACTCGTCAGATTTATGACACCTCGTTGTCGAGCAATCAATGTAAAATGTCACTCCATATCGGTCAGGCAATCGACAATGTCTCCTTCATATTTGTTGAATATCCAAATACTAACTCCACTATGAAATCTAATGAATCTCCTTAATACTTGTCGACTAACTGATAAACTGAAGGTGTCGGTAGTGTAGCATAGTCATTGAATTTTATGGATATTCGACGATCTCTTTCACCACTTAAAGGTCATAAATTTGACGCCTGTTCCTTCCTTTCAGTCGGCTAACCATCAACTAATGCGTCAGAATTGTAGCATAGTCGTCAGATTGGATGGATATCCGATGACAAATGCCACTCCAAATATGTCGAAAAAATGACAACCCTGTATAAATTTATAAAAAAAACATAACCCTTTGGAGCCTCTTTGGTTTGGAAAACCCTAAATAAGGTTTACCCCATGATTTGAAAATGGATATCCTAGCAAGTGGGAAAAAAAGGAAACATTAGAATTGGGGAACAACACTAGATAAGAGTAAAGGGAAACTTTAGTCTCTCTAAAGAATTATTAAAAGTATTAAATGAGAAGGGGATACTTCAATTAAGATAGGTATAGTTACAAAGGGACATATTTGATCGAATCCAAAGGTGGAAATTAATTGATTTCCTCAATATACCAATATAAGAGGAATGAAGCATGTATATGAATTGTCACTCACACATAATGATAATAATAAATAATTATGAGGATATGCTTAAGTGGTAAAATAACAAGGGCATCATAGATTATACAGTGAAATTGGGCTATTCAACAAAAAATGAAGAATAATGGGCTAGAATCAGAGTTTGGTGGTGGAGGGATGTGTGGAAAATTACTTGTTTATAAAGATTCATAAGAGTGATTTGGATAGCCTTGGAAAGTAAGCTACTAACTAAGGACAATTGTCAAAGAAATAATTCGCTTTGTCCATATAGATGCACTGTTTGTAAAAAAAAGCTAAGAACCAATAAATCATTTGTTTGTATATTGTTCCTTTTCAGGTCTTTTTTAACAAGAGGTTACGAAAGATTTGGGAAATAAGGTGATATGGGGAAATGTAAATTTAGAATAAAGTCTATTGGAATAGATTGCAAACAAAGTTGTGAATGTCCATAGGGCCTTACCTTGTGTGTTTATATATGGTATATATATGTCTAGGAATCTTATGATATTTCAATATCTGTATACAAAAACTATGCAAGTAGCACACAAGATCAAAATCACTTATGAAGGAAATAAGAAGCCACTAAATACAAAACAAACAAAGATTCTACAAATTCTAAGCATAGAAAAAGAGAAGCCTCGATGATTTTTTGATGGGGCATGTTAGAGGGTACCAAGGTTTTGTGGGGTTGGAGTGATAATTTTTATTGATACCTTACATTATTTTTGTCTATGACATGTTGCTGGGAATGGGACTAGAAACAAGGTATATAAATATACACTCTATGGATACTTCTGAAGACAACACAAGCCAAAAGATTAACAAATTACAAGTTTTATGTGACTCAAATCTTGTGATAGAATGGGTCAACCAGAATCATCATATTAGAAATTATGACCTAAAACCTATTATGAATAATATTGTAGAGGTAAATTCACATTTTCATGATATTTCCTTTATATGTGTATATAGAGAACTCAAAACCAAAGTTGACAACTTATCCAAGGATGTTATACTCTTGCAAGAGGGTACCTTTACTGAACAAATATTCAAGGGAGGAATTGTCCTATTAACTTCTAAATATAAGTGAAATTTATCATGTCATCTAGATGCATATGAGACCATGAATTTTTTTTTTGGGAAATATTTAGAAAAATTGTTGTGTTCAAACTTGGAAGACCATAATATGTTTGAACACAAAGTGTGCTTTCAAACACTAAAAGGGTTAGTTTCATTTTTTAAATATTACCTCTTTCGAAATAAAATGTATATTTGATTTTGTGGAAATTGAACCCAGGTGTTAGAACAATTACACTCACAACAATTGCCAATTACACATGCAAATTACTCACAAAGGAGACTGAATATGGAGCAGAACACTAATCTGTATTGAATTAGTGTACAATAGCCAACCCTATGAATTCATAGGCTTCCACAATAAATAATTACATGAGAGATTTGAATGCATAAGGATTCCATTAGAATTTGGTCAAAATCAGGCTTACTAAATCTAAGCAACTCCCCCATAGGTGCATAAAGCAGTTTCCAAAACTGTCTAGGAGCTCATGAATTGGAAAAATCAATTACGCAAGCTAATAGGTGATGGAAGGACAACTCATACATGCTTTTATTAGGAGAAAAGGGTGGAGGATGATGAGGAAAAAAAACAAGTTAACTTCACCTAGTCAAACTTTCCCAATTGCCTTAAAACTCAGAAAAAGAAGGCAATAAAGAAGAAAAAGAAGACATGCGCTAGGGAGGCCAGGAATAAAAAAATTTGATTCCAAGAGGTTTCCCAAGCACTCCATGACTCAAATTTAGAAAGTTTGACCACTATGGATGTGTGGAGGACAACTTGCATAAGGCGGAATATGGAAACTAGGCAAATAAGACAAAAATTGGATTAATTAATGTCTAAGGTAGCTAACTATGGGTTGATTATTCTAACACCCCCCATTAAGCCTAACTTATGAGTAAAATATCAGAAAATTATAGGGCCTAGCAACAAGGATTGGTCACCCTTTACATACTGCATGTCCATTTAACCAAGGAAAGAGGAAAAAACCCAGTGGGAAAAATCCTCATTTAAACATGGACTGTAAAACAAAATTTGGAAATATTGTCATCAATCATGCTTCACAGTATGATAAGAAATCCCCAGTAGTGATTTTATATTGCTGAATGTCTTCTCACAAAAAACTTTGGCGAAGATATCTGCTACTTGTTCTGAAGATGAATAGAAGAGTAGGTGAATGGTGCCATCATGCTCAAGCTGTCCGATATAGTGCATATGGATCTCAATGTGTTTGGTTCTTTGCTTCTGAACTGGATCATTGCAGATTTGAATGGTACTTTGATTATCACAATAGATAGTAGTTGAGTATTCTAATTCGAATCCACACTCTCCAAGTAACCCCTGCAACCATAAACATTGAGTTGCTGCATTTACAAATCCTCTGTACTCTGCTTCTATAGATGGGAGTGCAATGGCACTCTGTTTCTTGCTTGACCAGCTGATTGGCCCTTCTGTAAGCATGAACACATATCCTGATGTTGAATTTTGATCTATGTTGTCACCTTCCCAATCATTGTCAGTAAACCCAATCAAATCAAGATCAGATTTAGCTTTAAAGAAGATCCCATGAGTCCTTGTTCCCTGAACAAAGTTAAGGATCCTTTTGGATTCTCTCCAATGGATCTCATGAGTCTGATCCATGTATCTTGAAGCCACACTTATTGCATAAGAAAGATTAGGTCGAGTATATGTGAGATACAACAAACATCCAATCAATTACCTATACAGTGTATTGTTTACCATAGGTGAAGAATCAACTTCTTCAAGATTAAATCCTGAAAGGAAAGGAGTCTTTCTTGGCTTGAAATCCTTCATATTGAATTTGTTCAGCAAATCCAAGGCATAATTGGACTGATGTACTTTGATTCCTTCTTTGGTTTGAGCAATCTCGAGCCCCAAGAATTGGCTGAATAAGCCCAAATCTGTCATTGAGAAGGCATGGTTGATTGCATCCTTCAAGGAGGAAATTTCATCCTTTGAGCTTCCTGTAATGAGAAGGTCATCAACATACAAAAAAATGATCATTAATCAACCATGAATCAGCTTCAAATAGACATTTGTATCTGACTTGCATCGAACAAAATTCAGTGATAGCAGAAAGCTATCAATCTTGGCATACCAAGCCCTGGGGGCTTGCTTAAGCCCAAACAATGACTTCTTTAGCCTACACACAAGATACGGGTTAGTAGAAAATCCTTGAGGCTGCTGCATGTAAATATATTTAGTAAGATCTCCATTCAGGAAAGCACACTTCACATCCATGTGGTGTACCTCCCACTGCTTTGAAGCTGCAATGGCTAAGGCTAGCCTGATGGAGTCCATCTTTGCCACTGGTGCAAAGGTCTCATTGTAGTCTATGCCATGTACCTATGAGTATCCCTTGGATACCAATATGGCATTGTACTTCATATTTGAACCATCAGCAGAAAATTTGGTTTTGTACACCCACTTACACTAAACTAGAGATCAACCAACTCCCAAGTGTTGTTCTTTCGGAGTGAGTTGAACTCTTCTTTCATGGATGTTTACCATATTGGATCATTTTTTGCATATTCATATGTATATGGATCTGATTCAACCATCATATAGCATTTCTCTGCAAACATAGGATCTTTCATGCACAGAGCACTCTCAAACTGATATCTAGTCCTCCTAGGATCATTAGGATTTCCAGCTAGTTCTCTAGCTACATGAATGGTATTCGCTGCCCATTTTGGTATTGTAGGACTGTTAGGATTTCCACTTAAATATCATTATCATACATATCAGAATCATAATTTTCAACTATCTCTTCACTTACATTCATAGGTTCTGGTGGTGAAGAGGATTCTCCAACTTCCACTGCTGCTAGGGGCTCTTCTTGAAACTGAACACACCTTTC